>JANJEY010000005.1:66180993-66197018 GCA_024703695.1 Erythroxylum cataractarum
ATCTATTATGATAGTCAAATCTCATTTTCAAGAAGATTCTTTCACTCTTTGATCATTTGTCTTAATCTTTCCATTTTCTATTCCCAAAAATCCAAAAATATATTTTACATATTTCTTTTAACAGTTCAATTTAGTGCAGTTAATGTTTTCAATGATCAAAACTCCCTTTTTACCAAAATGACTTACATTTTGTGACACATAGTTCACTCGAGAACGAATCTGCTTGTCCTTTCCATGTATCCTGTCAAGTCTTAAACAAGACTTCATTCTTATTTTAGAGTCACTCAGGCTTAAGAGTTAATATAGTATAAAACTACCTTATTTTAGTTTGGAGAATATAGCAAATTTAAAATATAATTAATTACTTAAGTATATTTGAATTAGCTATTAAATTGTCTTATTTAATGTATTAATTTATTACAAAATTTTTAAAAGTCTTATCTAATGTAATAATTAAACAATCTTTCTATTATATCTAATACTTTTTACCTAGTCAAATTAATGTTATACAAAATTTGATTTCAGAATTTTAATAAAATAATATAAAGTGTATTAATTGTCATTGGTTTCTATTACAATCTTTCTTACTGGCTCACAACTTTAATTTTAAATGTAAAATGTTTACACCAAAAAGATTTTATGTTGGCAAGGTATACATCTTTTACATTTTATTTATCTTATACTTCTTTGATATATACATTTTTCCAAAATGTAACCTTATCTTTTATATTCCATAATTTCTTTTTTATTTCTAACCAAAAATTCAATCATAAGTTGATGCCATACACATGTATTTTTAATATGTGATTCGTTCAATTTATAAACCCTTAGAAAATCCATAGGATTTGGAAGAAGTAGATAAATTTCATTTGATGTATGGGAAGGCGCAGCCAGTGGGGGTTTGTGCTGTGCAAGGAAAACACTCTCATAATTTGTGCTGTGTAAGGAAAACACTGCCCATGGGCCCCGTTCCAATTTCCACAACGTTCACAAAGTTACTTACGTTGTGATTCTTCTTCTCCTTCATTTCCTTTTTGGTAAATAAGAATTAAATTATTCAATATAATTAGCATATAAGATTTAATTATAGTTATAAGAATGTTAAGAGATTATTGTATTTTGTGTTAAATTGGAAAGGTTTATTAGTCTTTTGCCTTTTATTACGGTCTATTAAGAATGACCTATTCTCATTGCAATCCCATTTAGATCATATCAAAAATCAAGGTCAAACGCCAAATGCCCTTAATTTGATTTTAAGGACTGAGTTCACAATGCAAAATAATTCCTTAAACGATGTATAAATACAATTGATGAAGCTTCAATCTTAAATTGAACTAATAATGTCGCTACGTTGTGGAACAAATTTGGAGTTTGTGCAGCGGCAATGCACGCCTAGGACGATTTGGCGCGTAAATACTTTCTTTTGCAAGGCAGATCAGGACAACCAAATACCATAGCAATTTGAGGTCATGAACTATTTGGGCCCTTAGGACCATACTATTGTTGTTGGTCCCACATCTATGAGCACCACCTCCATCCCCCTGTCCCATTGACTACCATTACCCACCCACTATCCTATGGTCTATGCCAATGCCGTAGTCCCACACCACAATCGCCATTTGTCAATCACCCACACACTTACATCACCATCTGCCCTTTGATCTGCTTTTCTTGTCCGAGATAAGGCAAAGGCATCAAGGGAAGACCTGCAGAGTTTCTGATCCTGTGGGCCTACTTTCTAAAAAATGAAAATTTTGGATCTGGTGGCCCCTTTGCTCTGAGAGAAGATGAGCCCTCGCATGCCTTTTGCCTTGTCACTTTGTTGAGAGATTGATTTCATCAAACCATTTACAGGCAGGCAAAACCAGCCAGAGACAAGAAGGGAAATGGCCTTGTATACACATTCGGATTTTTCCTCAATTTTTTAATGTTATAAAAATCCAACCTTGTGGATCTGAATGAGATGTTTGACGCTGATTGCTCTGGGAAATTGTTTCGTCATCTCTTACTTTTGTCAATTCACTTAGTTTATTCAGATTGCATTCAGAATTAACCTGCTTGTGCTTGTGCTTGTGCTGTTTAGAATAATAGTCCATGTAGCTGGAGACACAGAAATTATAAGAAATTGGCTTTTTTGTTCCCTATAGCAATAAATTCTGTAGTTAATACATGCTGGTTACAAATATCTTCTATGTCTCATATGTCATTGATTTGTTTTTAGTTCCTGAAATTTCATTTCTGTTGGAATTAGTTTTGAATATTTTCGTCAGGACTTGAGATAGATGATCATGGAAGTCCAGAATTTCTAGATTACGGCCCATGAAATTAGATTGCAGATTTCATTTCAGTGCCAAAATTGTCTGAATGATACTTCACACTTCAATCTTTCAACTAAATAATCGCACTGAAACTATCATGTTTGTAGTGGTTAAAATTATTAAATTACTCAAAGGAACTCGATTAGGTTTTGGATTATTCACTTCCTTTGTATAATATTACATCTTGAGCAATTGACTCAACTGCTTAAAGGCAAATCAAGGCAAAGTTTCAATGCTCTCTGATTTTTTCTAAAAGACAATAACATTCCATATTAGGATAGTCCTTTCCGAATTTTAGTAATTAGTATCTACTTGACTCAACTGATTAGTCACCCTTCAAACTAAGTTGTGAGTTCTCCATATTGGGACAGACAGTATGTATACTAATGTTTTCTTCTTCTTTTTTTAATCCAACATCAGAATCTTACCTTTTAAATATATCGTATTTCCCCTTCCATGATTGTCAAAAAACAAAAAAAATAAACAATTGAACTTGGCATATTTAATGTCCACGTAGTGTCTCTCAATTCTATATTCTGATGATGGTCACTTTACACCTTCAGACTTCTTGGGAATCCTGGATTTTATTAAACATCAACTCCGAGAGGAAACGGATGAAGCAGAGAAAGGGCCTGCCAAAATTGAACCCTGAAAATATGCCTTCAGATCAAATCTTGTCCCAGAAGTACGGCATCCAAGTTCCAAGAAATGGCGCAAAAAATCATCAATTTATCAGCAAGGGCAAGGAAATATCTGCACCTATATCTATATGGGGTGTTTTGTTTAAAAATTGTTAAATGTAAAATTTATTCACTCAGTAAAACAAATTGAGCAAACTGAACCAATCTTAAAATGATTTGTTGCCATTTCTCAAAGTAATGAAGTTAATCAAAAATCACCGAGCCATTAGAAGTACAAAATTAATAACCACACACTTTGCTTGATAGATTACGTTCCTTCTTTAAATTCCTCATTTGGTTTCAAGATTAAGTTCACAGAATTCAAACGGCAAGAAACAAGATTTAGTAGAGTTTAGTTGTGACATTAATTTAAGCAACTTAAAAAATTTCTTCAAGGGCATTGATCACTAGGCTTCAGATCTCAAGTTGGTTTGATCAGTTTCAGTCAGAACAATCCTATTTTCAAACTCATGTATTGCTAATTTCTAGTAACTTTATTCCCTTAGAGAAATTGATAATTTCCAAGGCTTCTTCAAGCTCAAGGTTGTCTTCGCCTGCTAATTATCAAATGATAAAAAGAGAATACTACAGATGCTAGAAATCAAGAGATGGAACAATTATTGTACTTCTGTTACATCATTATTTGCTTCAGATATCGTTTTATAAATACAAATGATGCCATGATATAAAGATAGGTATCCAACTTTAGATTATGGTGCATCCTTCTTAGCTTATGCAAGTGTTATATAGCTACATTGAACTGTTCCAATCAGAATGCAGAATCAATTTAAATTAATCTCTATTTCAGGATTTCCATGGGGCATGATCGTATAATATTTGGCGATAATTTACAAAAAAAAATTCTTAGTAGCAAAATTTCAAATAGTAGATTGTTGAAGCCACCCGATAATTCATAAACATTAATTGGGATTTGCAAATGCCTCTAATCATATTTATAGTAACAGCCAAAACCATAGTATTAAAATAGTGATTATAATTGAGGATGCTATCTAGAGACCTCGATCAGCTTCCTGCTTAGATGTTGATTATAATATCTTTGTTGGTACAGAAGTATAATTTCAAGGCAAAAAGAGAGTCATGGACTTCAGTGAAGAAATCTCAGGGATGGCCTTACAGGCTTACACCACCACCACCAGGTGGTGTTTTGCTTGGGAATTGAAAACACCCAAATGTGGAAAATTTTTTAATGTCCTATTCGTTGCATCATTATCTTTCCTAAAATATCTCATTCATATATTCTGTCTTCTTCCCACTCCATGTAATAAATTATACGCATACTCCATTATAGCAGAAACCTCCACAGATTACATAGCAGCAGATTCCCCAACCCAACCCAACTTGTTATTTCTTTGTGGTCAATACTTGACCCAAACACGCATCTTAGAGCAATTTGTACAAAATTTGCACTTTGGGGCATTTCAAATACATTATACATCATAAAGTGTTACTGGATTAATTCCCCATTTAATTATAAGAGTGAAAAAATACTTTTTTAAGAAATTTTAAATTTGAGTTTCTTAAAAAGTTGTATTTTAGCTGCTAAAAAAGCTATATCTATTTTAAAAATTACCTTTTTATTTTATAGTCAAACATTTATTTTTCTTAAAAACAATTTTTACGATGGAAAAAAAAATGTTTATTCATCCTCTAAAAGCTTACCCAATCACGCATTAATTGTCATTAACTTTGCATTCACCTATAACATTTGACTTTGTTCAATCAGGCCATGATTGAGGCGAATCCCACGGTTCAAACAATTAGCCACTATTGATGAAGAGCAACATGTACACACGGCCACAAATATAGATATAATGTCTGGCATTTATAAATGGATGCCCTCAAAGGGTGTGGCTAAATGGTTAAGAGCGGGGTTTAACTTTGGTTAGGTCTCAAGTTCGATTCCATGCTAGCCCCTCTTGTAAGAGTCTGGAGCAGCCGGGATTTTACCTGTAGATGGAGAACTAGTTGGACCCTCAATGATGAGGTGCGCCCGTTTGACCCGCCTGTAGGGTGGTGCGCCAGTTAAACCTTAAAAGAGGTGTGCCCGCTTGACCTGCCTACGAGGTTTTCTTGAATCCAAAAAAAAAAATGGATAGAAAAGATGACACAAACTAGTTGTTTGTATTAGAAAATTTGTGACACAAGCCAACAACCTCTATTATGAGTCCCCAGGATTAACAACTAGTCCACCTTTTTGTAGGGGTGAAAAGGATGTCTGAATCTACCTGGAAATTGAGGTGGGTTTTGGCTGAAACTCATAGAAAAGACACACATAATTCTAAAATAATGACCAAATACAAGTATGAAATACCAAAACGCAAGTGTTTGTTAATGACTAATGTATTTGTTTTTGTGAGATAGGGACACAGATTTGAGTGAGAGGAGAGGCGTCAAAGACCAAAAAGAAGGGACTCCCAGTTGGACAAATCTTATCTCATCTATCCATCTCTTCTCTGCTCATTGGATTTATACGACCTTTAGCTCACAGTCTTCACCTTTTATATAACATGGAATGGCCAAACATCAATAATATTGTCATGCACGTGATAAAAATGCTATTCTCTCCACCTATAATCTCACCCAGGATTAAAATTATAATAAACTTTTTATTCTTTTTTTCGAATTTTTTTATGTGGCTTCAAATTAGCAACAAGTTTAGGTTGGCCTGTGAGACCTCACTGAGATAATATAGGAAAAAGGATATGGGAAAGTTTAGGGGATAGAGTACATTTTTGCATGTGGTCATTGAATGACGATACAAAGTGCTAGGCCGGCCGTTGGATGGGATCCCAGATTAATCACTACGTCAGGGGATGGTCCCACGACTTGATTTGTTTGCCAATGTTGTAACATGGGATGTTTCTAATCCCACAAAACGGCATAGAAAGAAGTCTCATTAACAAGTAAAATTCAACTTGAATTTTCTAAATTCATCACCTCCATCCAATTCCAATCTCTGTTCCTTCCTTCTGGCTTCGTCGGCTGTATATTTATCTATCCGTCTTACCATTATCAATTTTTTACATTACTACAACAGAAACAATGCTTTAAGTTCCAAGAAACACCGGCGACGATAGAGGAAAAGGTTGTTTTATTTTCTGGGGGAGAGACAACTGTATCAAATTACACTGAAAATAATGATTGATTTATTTTTTTCATCACGCAAAACCTTAAAGTGCTCTTGTACTTGCAAACAGAAAACCCCCACACCCATCTCTCTCTCATTGTCATATCCTTCAAAGCAAAGCTTACATATCAAATAAAACATACACAGACGCAGTTCCCACATCCAACCTCATAATTAGCACTCCTCTATCGGCTATACCCTACGACCACCACTTAACGTCTTCCTCTAATTCTCTCTTCTCTCTTTTCATCACCGCAATTCTCTCTCCGTCTCCCTCTCTTTTTCCTTCTCAAATGTCAATAAACCAAATTTCCACTGACCTTCCAGAAACTCATTGGTGGGCACAACAACAGCATAAGCAGTAAAGCACGCCATGGAACAGAACCAAAGTACCAATACTACTACTTCTTCCTCTAAACCACACACGACTTATTTCCCTCACTCCAACTCCTCTTGGTCTCCACATCTCTATCACCGCCACCACCAAACTTTGATTAACATTAACACCAATAATAATTATCCACAAGACCCATACTCCATGTTCCCAAATCAAAACCCACCTTTGAATTTCAATCTCAAGCATGACCTCGACGTCGACGAGGAGCAAGAACAAGAAGAGCAACAAAACCAACAACAACAACAGAGTCTCTGGGAAGAAGTAGAAAAAGAGCCCATGTTCGAAAAACCCTTAACACCAAGCGACGTGGGGAAGCTAAACCGCTTAGTAATCCCGAAACAACACGCTGAAAAGTACTTCCCACTCGGCGGCGGTAACTCAGGCGACAAAGGGCTGCTGCTGAGTTTCGAGGACGAGTCGGGCAAGGGTTGGAGGTTTCGTTACTCGTATTGGAACAGCAGTCAAAGCTATGTGTTGACTAAGGGATGGAGCAGGTACGTGAAGGAGAAGCAACTGGACGCAGGTGATATTGTGTTGTTTGAACGACACCGTAGGGACGGTGACAGATTGTTTATAGGATGGAGGAGGAGAGGCGATAGCGGCAGTAGAGTTGTTGTGCAGGGAAGTAACAGTGGGGTCTGGAGTAGAGGATTATACCCTTCCTCCTCATCATCACCTGGTCATTACCAGCCTTATCCTTCTAGTAGCTTTTGTGTGCAACATGGTCATGGGGCTAATGTTTCTTCTACTAATAGTTGTGTGCCATACCAAACTGACTGTCTTCATGCAGGTATAGTGTGTCTACTGTCTCTCTATCTCCATTTTTCTTTTTCTTGTTTTTTTGTTTGGGTTAAGAAAATTTGGTGATCTTTAGTATTTAAATTATTGGATACTTGCATTAAAGTGCGTGAGGGACACGTCCCAATTAGTTTGGAACTCTGGTCCTATGGAAGGATACGACATACGAGGGTGGGTGGTTTCAGGCAACTTTCGCATATCTGTAGCAGTTACCATTTGGCGCGTGATACATTGACTCTCTGTTGAGATTATATTCTTTTTACTATGAAAATGAAAAAGAACAGCTCAAAAACAATTAAGTCCTCTTTCAGGTGCGTTAAATCCTAATTTGTCTACTTATAACCTTTTGTTGATAAGAATCCAAGGGCATATGTATCAACACTAAACTGACAATATACATGTATATACTTTGGTTTTCAATGATACACAATCTAGACTACACAGGAAAAATCAGTAGAAACGGCTTTACATACTAAACAGACACGTATCAAAGATATTGAAGGGCGGCATAATGGCATTGCAGATTGCGACCCTCTTTTGTTTTTGGTCATTTACAATAGTTGGTATAATAAGAATAAGGTGTTGTTGAGCTTATCGTCCCACGTTCTTGATCATCGTAGGCTCAGGGGCTCACAACCGATCAACAACATTAGGTAACTCCAAGAGACGGCTAAGACTATTTGGTGTGAACTTGGAGTGCGAGCTGGAAGAATCTGAGCCATCTACACCTGACGGCTCGTCTTTGTCCAGCCAGGGTCTGCCTCAGCACCACCTCCAGTCCCAATCCGCTTATTCTTCAGACACTCAGAGTCACATGGTACGCCAGCCAACCTAGCTTTAATATCATAATTAATTAACCAGACTGATAGAGATTTTGATGATACTATATTACTATCTTGTTTTCTACTACTTTTTTCTGTTCCTCGTAATGAGACACGTTCTGTAATAAAAGGCATGAAGTTGGGTGGCCACCCCCACACCCTTTTTGTATTAACTAATCAAACTCAAGTCTAATTTCAAACATCATTAATTAGTTTGGTAGCTTAGGTTCAGAAACTAACTGGTCATTTACCTTTCCTTTTTCCCCTCTTCACTTTCACATATTTCGCACTTTTTGATGGGACCCTTACTTATTTTGTAATATCCTCTGCATGGACCCTCATTTTACTGCAATTCGTGAAAGGTACCCTCATTTTACTGCGATGCGATAATATTATATACTACGACTTGGAAGAAAGAAAAATAGTGATAATGATAGTCGAAAAGAGATGGAAGTAACGCACGCAAAAACATACCGACCAAAAGCCAAACTCTTAACATACGAATCAATGCTAGCTTTCTTTTGAATTTGGTCTGTGACTGAGTTTCTAAAGTTGAAAAGTTTACACATCCCAATCTTTTTGATTCAATCCTAATCCTTTTTTTTTTTTTTTGGTTCAGTCAATCCTGTCACCTAAAAGACACGTGTATAGACCTTGGTATCTTCGTTTCTCTTATTCTTCATGCTTCTCCCGCCGTCCATCTACCTTCGATCTCAAAATGTGTTTTCTTTTGTTACAATTTTGAGCATGCTCAATAAAAGTCGCTAACTGATCTGTGCGTCAATAAATAAATAAAAAGATAATATGTTTGACTTGGACTGAAGTCCCATTTACTTCAGATATATAAGTTTTATTTATATACTTGAGTTAATTATATGATGTTAAATAACTCAGGTATCTTAAGTGTCATTAATATTGGACTAGCGCAAGGACAGAAATTGAATTCAATAAGTGTATGAGGTCCTACATTAATTAAGCTTCTTCTTGGAATCTTTCAAGTATTGCAAGTTTTCGAATCAGACAATTAATAGTATAATATAATTGAATGGGACAAAACCCTGGTGTCACTTGTTGAAACATATGAGAGACTGGATGGTCAACTTGGGTTGTGATGATAGTTAAGACATACGTAAATTAAGTAGTAGATAACACCTGGTTGAGAAAATAAAATTGATGGATGGATTGGTGATAATTACTTGTCGGTTGGAGAATAGTATATGAATGGTTTTTCTTCAACAATACATGAATACTTGTGTGATTGTAACAGGATATCACTTTCTCCCAAGATGTCAACCAGATGATGAGAAATCGCCGAGGATAAGATCTGTGGATGTGACGTCCGCTGGATTTGACTTAATTGAAACCCACCTTCCCAACTTGAAAGGTCAAAAAAAAAAAAAAAACACAAATGATTTTTATATTTCCCAGAAAAAATCCCTCAATTTCAGGTGCAAGAATCAAAGTCAAGGATTTTAAGAGGGTGGTGGTGTGGAGGTGGAGGTGGAGGTGGAGGTGGTTGTGGTTGTGGGGTCCAATGTAAACAAAGGTCCCATGATGATGTCATCAATTACAAAATGGAGAAATTTTGGAGGTGGCCGTAATGTTTTCGGGAATGAAAGATCACCAAGGAATCTATTTGGACACCGTTGAGATTCTGTCTGAAGATTTTTCTCTTCTTTTTTCCTTTCAAAGAAGGTGAGCCAGTGCCAGAGCACAGCAACTGTTAATGGCTCAAAAATCAACTCTGATAATATGATAATAAGAAGGGGATCAATAGGGTAATGGTGGTGGCTGTTGGTGGGTGGGACTTTTGAATAGATTGATGACACTTATGTAGTAGTAGTAGATGCCCACTCCTCGCTTTCTTCTGTCTTCTTAAAATCAATATACCGCAAAGCTGTACTTCTATGCTCTACATCTGTATAGACTATAGAGGGATAGAAGCAGACAGAGTGAGCATGTTCTCTCTGGTGGTTTTCCCATTTTTCTCATCCACTGCAATTCAGAGGAAAAAATGCTGACTTTTAGAAATATGGATATCCAAATCAAACAAGAAATAGAAGAAAACAAAAAAGGCATCCAAGGTTAAAACAGTACAAGTATGTACTGAAAGGCGCACGCATGCTGGACAAGTCGAGCAGTTAATACCAAGGAAGGTTTACTATTTTAATGTATTTGGGAAAGAAAAAAAAGAAACATTCGTACTTAGATTGCTCAATTTCACACCACTTAGTAATCTTCTTCATCTTCTGATGACAAAAAATGGACATTCTCAAGCATACTGAAAATTTCTTCTAAAAGGCTGTCATTTTTTGTACGTTGATATTTGAATATTTACTAAATTCTTTAAAAATAATAATTTTGTTTCTAATTTAGAAATTTTAATTGGAAAACTCAATACAGTATCCTTTAACATGTGAAGATTTTGAGAGATTTAGATCAACGTTCAGCTTCCCTAAGGTCCATTACATTGCACGTCAACGTTGTGAGGTCAAATTTCTCGTCTTCTGTATGCTTGATTTGTATACATATCTTGTATAGGGCTCGAACACACGGCATGATATTCCAGACCTTGTTCATTAGGCAACACTTAAAATTTGACCAATGCAGTAATAACTCCTGATCCATTGGAATCGAATGCATAGGGAGAGAAAGAAAAGAAAAGTCCTATCGAGCCGAATTATTTTCTAACTTCATCATAGCATTCGTTCAACGACAACTGACAACTAACGCTAAACACAGTGTTTTGAGCAATTTTCCGGCTTCAGTGGGCAATTGACAAGTTAAAGAGTAACAAGAATGGTGACTGTAGTTGACAGGAAGTGCAAATTGTCAGAAATCACCGGTGTGGGCCTGTGGTTAGTTCAGGACGTGACCAATGAGTGATTACCAGTCATTACAGAGCAGCAAGTACTCGAGGGATTCACATATCTACACGTAAATGATCATACCTCCAGGCTTTAAACTTCCAACCACATGCTCGGTACAACCTGCAAAATTAAACTGAGAAATCAATGAGAGAGAGGTTTTGGAGGGACGAATCACCTGAATGAATGACCACAAATAGTGTGCGCTGGATCATCAGGGCCCCAGAAAGATATACAGAGGCAATTGGCCTCCGCAAGCGACGGTATCCAACATTTAGTGCTCTTACAAGTGGGTGATGGGTCCTGGAATTGTGTTGTTATGATTGGCATAATGGGGGGCCAATCAAAGGAATAAGGAGACTCATCCTGCAATGTAATGGATTTGTCCTGTAAGAATCATTCACCCGTCTTGCATATGACTAAGTACAGTACAGATATGGAATCGCAATTTGAGGAATTTTCCTTTTAGTCCACTTCCCAAGTTTTCCTATCATCAGGCTTTCGGCTTTTGGAGCCATTGGGTCAACCCCATCTCACCTTCTCTGGTACCAACCAAAGGACAAAAGGCAATACCTTCAAAAAAGACAACAACAACTCCTGAGGAATGTAAACGAGTAATGATGTTGATACACAGCATTTTATACGAAGCAAGTCATTCCCAAAACGTAAAATTTTCAAAATTTAAAGTCTTAGGAATATGAAAGAACATGTTTATGAATACTATTAATACCTGACCCAATCTTGGAAACAAGCATTTGTGGCACATCAAAAGATACGAATAATCTGATAGACAAGATACAAACCAATTTCTAATTTATTAAGCTTATTAATGATTTTGAAGAATATTTCAAAATTTAAATTTAATTTTTCTTGAAAAAACCAATAGGATCCTTAAGAACAAATAAAATCGTAAAACAAATGTATCATTTCTTACAAGAATTTTTTTATGAATTTACCTTATTTATTTTACAAAATTTAGAAGGATCTTGTTAATCATATATTTCGTCATTTAACTATAGATTTCTTTTAATGGATAATTTTTGCAAGATTTTAGTAGAGATAATATTAAAATTTTAAAGTCAACTCAAAATAGAAATGAAGCAAAGACTAGTTGAGGAAAATGTATATTTAAAAAAGAGTCACTTCATTTTGCAACGAGGAGACAACAATCAAAATTTTTGAAATACTTCAGAAGTATCAATATTCTCAAAATTCATATCTTGATCAAATCTCTTGTGCCTTAAAAAGTAACAATTCTTTTTTTGAGAGTTCAATGAAGCTAATATGGAGCAAATTACTTCTTCATTTGTTAAGAGCTTGTAGAGGCTAGCAAAATACAATTACTATAGAAGGTTGAAAAATCTTAAAAAATATGTACTTGTGAGCTTGTAGAGGCTTAATGAATAGCACTAATATGGAAAGTTGGAGAACCTTGAAAAAATGTACTCGTGAACTAGAAGAGGCTTGTCAAATTTCTATTTTGATTTTCATAATGAAACACTCAAGTTGAATACTTAGGAACTGAACGTAGGCTTAGTTGTAAGTCAAACCAATATAAATCGACAGCATCCTTCTTTTTCTTCTTAACTTTTTATATTTCCACATTATATTATGTATGTGTTCATTTCAGCAACAGGATCCTTCATTGTTATAGTAGGCTCCTTCTAGTTTCAACTTGTTAAAGGTTTCTTTCATTTTAACAGGCGCGTTCTGTTTTAAATTGTCTTAATTGGATTCATTTTTTAGCAAGCTCCTGTTATTTAACATACTTCTATCCTGTCATTTAACATACTTCTATCACGTAACAGGCTTCTATTGCTTAAACAGGTTCCTATCGCATAACAAGCTCCTCTTGCTTTGCAGGCTCCTATTGTTGTTTCAAACTTCAATAGGCCCCTGTCATTTTATTCAAATTAAAAGTATCTCTTGGGTGTGTTTGCTTTATCATTTGATATCAGAGGGAGGTTTTACATTTATTGTATTTTACAACACGTGATAGATCATGGCAAATAACTTGAAGTACAATCTGTCTCAAAGTCTTCTTATTTCAATGAAAACAACTACTCATACTAAAAAGAGAGAATAACCATTTATCTTAGTTTGGTGTTACTATTATACCTCTCTATGAAGAATTCCCAGCTCTAATACAGTGGGAGAGTTAAGACTCAGTTGATGATATATTTGCACCTTGCATAATTTTGGACATGATATGTTATATATCTCTTCGATAACTTTGTTGCTATATTTTGCCTGATTTGTTCTTTTCCTTCTAGTTTTTTTTTTATAATGACAAAAAGGGATAATTAATTTTGACATATGATATTTGATATATTTTCCTGAGAATTGATGATATAATCTGTGATATATTTTGTTATGAAGTATATATGGTAGAAAGGAAAAACTCCTTCTAATCAGTAAGAATTTATAAAGTATACAAGTACTTTTCGAAACCGTTCATTATTAGTTGAATTTTGAAAATCTATTTGTTAATGTTTGCATTGTTAAAAATGGGGAGATTGTTAGGCTTATTAATGGTTTTGATGATGACCATATAATATTTCAAAATTCAAATTTGATTTATTCCCTTTTAAAGATAACGATATAATTCTCAAGAGAAAATAAAATCATAAGATAAAAGCTTCCTTTTTTGCATGAACGTCTTTATTATGAACTTACTTTACTTATTTTACAAAATTTGGAAGAGTCCTGATAATCATATATTCGTTAACGAGCTCTAGATTTCTCTTAACGATTGATTATTACAAGATTCTAGTAGAGATAATATTGAAATTTCAAAGTCAACTCAAAATAGAAATAAAGACATGACTAGTTGAATAAAATGTTTATTTAAAGAAAAGCCATTGGATTTTCCAAACGGGGCTTATAAGCGAGAATCTTTGAAATACTTTAGAAGCATTAATATTCCCAAAACTCATATGTTGATCAAAATCTTTTGTGCCTTAGAAATTGACAATTCTTTCTGTGAGAGATCATTAAAGCTCATATGGAGTAAATTACTTCTTCATTTGTTGAGAACTTATACTAAAGGCTAGTAATATACCACTAGTATGGAAGAATGGAGAACTTTGAAAAATATGTACTTATGAGCTTGTAGATGCTCGATGAATACTATTAGTGTGGAAGGTTAGAGAACCTTGAAAAATATACTCGTGAGCTTGAAGAGGTTTGTCAAATTACTACTTAAATTTTTATAATGAAATACTCAAGTTGGATACTTAGGGTCTGAATATAAGCTTAGGTTGTAAGTTGAACCAATATAAATTGATTGTGTTCTTCTCTCTTTTCTTAACTTTTATATTTTTACATTTTATTGTGTGTATGTTCATTTCAGTAAGAGGCTCCTTCACTATTATGGTAGGCTCCTTCTGTTTTTAACTTGTTAAAGGTTCATTTCATTTTAATAGGTGCTTTCTATTTTAAATTGTCTTAACTGGATTTATCCTTTAGCACGCTCCTATTGTTTAACAAGCTTCTATTACTTAATAGGCTCCTATTGGTTAAACATGGTCCTATTGCATAACAGGTTTCTCTTACTTTGCAAGCTCCTATTGATGTTTTAAACTTCAATAGGCCCTTGTAGTTTTATTCGAATTAAAGTATCTCTTGCATAGGTTTGCTTTATCATTTGGTATTAGAGCGAAGTTTCGTATTTATTGTGAATTACAACACGTGATAGATCGTGGCAAACAACTTGAAGTACAATTGGTCTCAAGGCCTCCATATTTTAATGAAAACAACTACTCATACTAGAAAGAGAGAATGATCATTTATCTTAGTTTGGTGCTACTGTTATATCTCTCTGTGAAGAATTCCCAGCTCTAATGCAAGGGGAGAGTTAAGAGTCAGTTGATAATATATTTTTTAGTTGTATGATTTCAGGCATGACATGTTATATATCTCTTCGATAACTTTGTTGCTATATTTTGCCTGATTTGTTCTTTTCCTTCTATTTTTTTGATAATGACAAAGGGGGATAATTATTTTTGATATATGATATTTGATATACTTTCCTAAGAATTGATGATAAAATATGTGATATATTTTATTGTAAAGTCTATATGGTAGAAAGGAAAAGTTTTTTTTAATTAGTAAGAACTTATAAAGTCTACAGGTACTTTTCAAAACCCTTTATTTTTAGTTTAATTTTAAAAGTCTATCTGTTATTGTTTGTCATCATAAAAAAGGAGGAGATTGTTAGGCTTACTAATGGTTTTGATAATGACCATATAATATTTCAAAATTCAAATTTGATTTATTTCTTTTTGAAGGTAATGATATAATTCTTAAGAAGAAATAAAATTATAGGATAAATGTTTCATTTCTTGCAAGAACTTTCTTTATGAACTTATCTTATTTATTTTATAAAATTTGGAAGCTTCCTGCTAATCTTATATTTTGTCAATCAGCTCCATGTTTCTCTTAATGGTTAATTTTTTCAAGATTCTAGTAGAGATAATATTAAAGATTAAAAGTCAAATCAAAATAGAAAAGAAGTAACGACTAGTTGAAGACAATTATTATTTAAAAAAGAGCCATTGTATTTTGCAAACCAGGGGATAGAAGCCAGAATCTTTGAAATACTTTAGAAGCATCAATACTTCCAAAAGTCATATCTTGATCAAAATCTCTTGTTCCTTAGAAAGTGACAATTATTTTTTGAGAGATCATTGAAGCTCATATATATTAAATTGCTTGTTCATTTGTTGAGAGCTTGTAGAGGCTAGTAATATATTACTAGTGTGGAATGTTGAAGAACCTTAAAAAATATGTACTTGTTGAACCCTGATTTTTAAATGAAATTTAGAAATAATAATAAAAAAGAAATTAGTGTTATTATGTATATGTTTAGGTATAAATGTATACCTAAATGTATTTATACTTAAAGGAAAGTGGTGAGGAAAGAATCGATGGATTTTGATAATTTTGGGATTTGAATAGATTTGTATAGTTATGAAAGTTAAAGTGACTTAGTGGA
>JANJEY010000005.1:66225407-66236520 GCA_024703695.1 Erythroxylum cataractarum
AAAGTTCCTCTACTTGTGGTCAGTTGTGTTCGGTTTTGGGTCTTCCATACTTATATGGGTCCGAATGTTGGGCCTCGAAAACGGGGTCCAACATTGATGTTGTGGATGATTGTGTAAAGGAGATCGAAAAGGAAATTGAATGCGAAGTTGAGAAAGTTGTTGAAGTGCATAAGAATGAGAGTGTGAGTGAAGAGGAATTGGAATTGTGTGAGGAAGGTGAGCAAGAGAAATTAGATAGAGAGAGGATGCACCAGTACCACCTTTCATTGTCCAAATACGTTTCTTATGTGCTAAAGTAGAATCAGTGGTCTAAAGTGAATAACTCCTAATTAACTTGGTGAAATTAGTGGCAGAAGTAACTCCCTTATGAGTTGGTGAGTCATTGGAGAAAGTAGATGGTTTAATTTATTTGGTCCATAATTTCTTGTAACCCTATATAAAGGCGTCTTTTATAGTTTATTTTGGTATCATATCATACATTCAACATCTATAAGAAATAATTGAAAGTTTTAAAAGAAAGTTCTGGTTGAGACCTTCAGGTTAGAAGATCTTCAGTGGTTTATCACAAAGTGCTTTAAGTTAAAAGTAACTTGAATTTTTTGTATTGTTTCCTTGTGAAAGGATCAATATCCTAGGCGCCATTGACTATTTGTAGTACAAGAAATTTCGTAATCTAGTGCAGTATCGAGACAAGAGCAACATAGGAACCAAATCTTGTATCATCTCAAGTTCAGAGCTAGGTTAAGTGGCTGCATTTTTCATCTGATCAGCTTGGAACTGCCTCAACAGTTGTATGGAATGCTGATACAGGTTAAGGTCAATGCCGTCCACATTCCTACCTACTCGTGCCTGCAAGATTGGCTGAAGTAGAACAATTTGTAATTGAATATTTGAAATAGCTTAAGATTGTGGAAAACAGCAATTCTTAGCAGGAATTGTATGGAACCCTCACCTCGTTGTCAGGTTGAATAAGAAGTTCACCAATAAATTGGTAGATAGAGCCAATTCTAAAGCTAAGGTCTCTGAGGTGTTGAGTGTCAATTTTTAGGGAGGCATTTCCGTGACAAATGATCGCTATGGCCGTCTCCACAGTATACTCCTGTAGCCTGGGGAAACAACAGAACGCATTTGTATAAAGGATAGCAACCTGAGATCAGAAAAGGAAATAGCATATATTTAAATAGGCAGTCGGTGGTGAAAATGTCCTATTCATTAGCTAGGTTTTCTTACTGCTCATATCACAAACCCAAATATATGCAAGTGAAGATTGTTTCCTTAGAAGTAACTATTTTCTCATGTCAAAATGCTACAGTACAAGACAATGAAAAGAAGAAAGTCTCCACTTATAAGAAGAAAACCACAAACTGCATCCTCTTTGAAATCCAACATCTAGCTAAAGAGTGCTAGATAAAATAGTGACAATAAATCTAAGGTAATAAGAGCAGGATAGCATTGTATATCATGCCACACTCCAGCTGTATTCGGCCTTTGGTCTCAAGACAACCGAGTCCTTTTCTTTTTTCTTTTCCTTTGAAAGTGGTGGCACAAGCCTAAGGATGGTTTTGATTATACAGTTTTCTTTTCTGTGTTCCAGCACACACTCTAAAATGAGTAAATATTCCACAAAACAAGGTGATGTAACCTGCCATAATACCATTTTCAAGATACTTGGCTAAAACACTACAAATACAACACTCCGTGCTTCATCACCAGTGTTTTATACCAAATAGAAATAGTGATATCGTCATAAGAAACATGTTAACTACATAGCATCAGTTTTACCAACTTCTAAGGAGGTAAAATAAAACAAATTACCAAGCAATACATGCATTCGTACCAAATTCCACTTTATCAACTAATAGGGACACTGAAAAAGAACCACCTTCTGAGGAATGCAAATACAATGTAACGTATAAAGTAGTTAAACAGTTGGATTGTTATGAAACTTTCTGCATTCAGTTAGCAGTTGTATACATCTGACATGTTATTAGTTGAATATTGAATTGGTAAATAAAGGAAAAACATCTTTTAAAGGACAGTTTCGAAGTATTTGAATTTTTCTTCTTAATCCTTCTTGAATCCCTTCTAATTTCTAACCTTCTCCAACACCATTCTTCCAAGTCTAGTTCTATTTTCCTACCCTCTTCTCTTTCTCTAATTTGTACTAATATCACTCAATAACCAGGGTTCTTCTCGGCAAACCTATATAGGCTCTAAAACACTGTCCTTTCCACATAGATAAAAGAACAAACTATTGCTGTCTTCACTTCAATTTCAGTATAACATTTTTTTCTCAAGCTCATCTCAGTGCCAAAGTTGACACACCTCCTTGAAATGAGCTACAAACTAGTAGACAATTATACTTTTTGTGGGATTTGATTGTTATCATACAGCTTTGCTGGATTACTTGACATAAATGCAAATGTCTAATCTTCTCTTTTCAAAAGGAAAAGGAAAGAACGTTGAAAGACCTTCATGTTGCAAATAAAAGCTCAATGAGAAACCAGATCATGTTATTCACATCCTTAGAAACAAAAGACACGGCAGCACAGATATACATATGAAACAAATAAGAATACTAGCTTTGAAGGGCAGAGGCCAAAAGCCTTACTTTCCAGTGACTCTAAGTGAGGCTCCTTGCTGGAGAAAAGAAGATGATGGATGCAGGTCTTCTAAAGTCACCAATACACCGGATTGAATTGAAGGGTTTGCCATTACTACCAAATTCACATCAGAAGTGCAAATTCTAGCTGCATATTATATATAGATTTTTAAGGGACATTTTTTGGAAACATATGAGTAGATGTCCAAAATTAATTAAAGGGGAGTAAATGGTTCAGTGATGAAAGTATATAAAATACAGAATTGCTGACACATACATAATAATTGGAAATTAGAACCAGAATAGTGAAAAAGGCGTCCAACCTTTTTGTTAGAAGGAAATAAAACATTAAGCTTTAAAGCATAATGTTTACAGAAGATGGACATATTTACTCTAAGAAAAACTTCACCCACCCCAAACAGAACTAAACAATTAGAGAAAAGAGGAGAGAGAAACGAAGAAAGCGATTTCAATTTTTAAGCTTGAACATGAACTCGATTCTGTATATTTGTACCAGCAACAGAGAAAATGTGTTCTGAAAATAAATGATTAATAAACTTTATAATAAAGGATGCGCGGTTGATATACTATAGTGTATCAAATACAAAACTCAAGTGAAACCCCCACAATAAATTCACATAACAAAAATGATTGGAGGAAATAAAAACTTCACAAGGAACAGTAGAAAGAAATGCATTACATGTATATACTCCATATAAGTGAAGCAATAACTAAAACTATTAACAAGTGCATACAACAAGACAATGAACCATGTGTTCATTTGCAAAGCCGTCTCGGCTTTCTACAGTCATTTTCCCCTTTTTCCACATGTTAGTTTCTCTTATAGGCTGCCATAGGTCAAGAGGTTAGATAAATAAAGTTGGCCCAAACTTGATTTATTCACTCTTCTCGATGCAGAAAGAGAAATTTGAAATCTTTTATTATTTTCCAAGTGACTAGAGTCTTTATTCCATATGAAATCCTTTGTTCCAATTACGGTGTTCCGACCATGTTCCATTAAATCTCATCCACACATTTATGTGAGGTCACATAAATGTATAGATGAGATTTAATGGAACATGATTGGAACATCATAACTGGGACAGAGGATCTGTTCCCCTTTATTCTAACAACTGAAGCTTTTGGCACGACGTGATTGATTTGGAGGTATCACATCAAGCATGCTTGAACAGCTTCATGCTAAGCCAATGGAAATACACAGCAATGACTATGATGGGAAGCGTCAAGGGCACTAGAAAGCAATAATACCTGATACAGAGAAGAAGCCAGATCAGGAAAACAAGACCAAAAATCAGAAGAGACGTTTTCAAACCTATGTAACTCCATTCTTAAAGGATAATGATCAGTTAAATGGACAATGCATCAAGGGATCAATTACTTCTACGCCCAAATAGTTTGACCTTAAAGGATGTCCAAAAGTTTATGATTTATTTAAAGGATGATGATCAGATAAATGAACAAACATTATTGTTTTATTTAAAATTTTAAAACACCTTAAGTTGAAATTTGTGTATTTTATACTAAAGCCCTAATAATAGAAGATCTTGCCAATCACCTAATTCAAAATATCAACTCCCATGACAAAGTAACAAGTTTTCCAATGAAAACAAAGATCTTGATCCTATCAGCCAACAATATCTAGTTAGATTCAGGTAAAATGATTGCATAACACAAGTAAAACAAACCGAACTTCAAATGGCAAGTTTAGTACCTATCATTTTGAATAGCAGAGATGACAGGGTTATCAGAAGACGGGAGAAACTTTGATACGATTGCAGCAAAAACGAAGCCAATAAAAGAAACTGACCAAGCGACGATAAGGAACCAACGCCATGAAGTCACCTTGGCATAGTTCAACTGAGAAGGAGGAACCATTAGTCCAACAAAAGCTCTGTGAGAGATGGTGATAGGATGAACCAGGACCAATCAAAGCCAAAGCTTCACTTGTTAGAATAAAGACTTCAATCACCCGAAAAATAATAAAAGGACTCCAAAAGTTTTCTTTTTGTATCAAGAAAAGTGAATAACTCAATTTGGGCCAACTTCCTTTGTAACAATGCACCAAAACTCTTGGTCAACGGCAGCCCATAATAAAAACTTAATATGAGGGAAAAGGGGAAAGAATGACTGCACAAAGCCGAGAGGGGATTCATTGGCTTTGCTTTGCAAGTGAACACAAGGTTCATTATATTGCAGTGTGCACTTGTTAATAGTTTAAGTGTTTAATCGACTGCTATGCTCCTGTGGGAATATACTTGTAATGTTTTTCTTTCTACTGTTACTTGTAAAATTCTTATTTCTTCCAACCATTTTTGTGTGAATTTATTGCAGAAGTTAAAAGTTTTTATTTCTTCCCATCATTTTTTTTATGAATTTATTGCAGAAGTTTCACTTGAGTTTTGTATTTGACGCACTATAGTTTATGAAGTGTACATCATTTACTATCAAGTTTATATATCTTTCATTTTCAGAACACAATTTCTCTGTTGCTGGTACAACTATACAGAAGTTGGGTTCATGTTCAACCTTAAAAACTGTAATTGCTTTCTTCCTCTTTCCGTCCTTGTCTTTTCTCTGACTGATTAGTTCTATTTGGGGTGGCTGCAACTTTTCTTAAAGAGTAAATAGTTCCAATCTTTGTACACGTCTGGCTTAAAGGTTAATGCTCTATTTCCTTCTAATAAAAAGTTTGGACACCTTCACTATTCTGGTTCCATAACTGGAGTACCAGTTATTGACATACAAACAAAAACTTTATCTTCAGCAACCACAAACCAAGGATTCAGGAATAAGATCCGTAAGACACAATATATGATAATACAAGTTGATTTCCAAATACTCAAACATGGTTTTAAATTGGCAGTTTCATCACCAAGCCACACGTATATCAAACATGATAGAAAGATCGAAAAGAAAAAACTGAAATGCCAAGACATAATCGAGAAAATAAGAAACAGGAGAGCTTAAGGCCATAAACCCATCTCACATATTTTGAGCCGGCATAAAAACTATATCAGAGAAAGAAAGAGACACAAAAAAGACATGAAAAAAATGAGCAATACAGGTTCAAGGACAAAAACCAAAAAAGAAAAAAAAATCAGGGATTAGAATGAAAAATGACAATGGAAAACTAAGAGGAAGCGATAAAAAATCAGAAATGTCAGGGAAAACAACCCTAGAACATAGAAATGACAAGGGCATCCAAAGTTAAATCATATAAAAACCCAGAAAAAAATCCATATATTAATACTAAAAAAAAGAGGTTCCGGCAGAACATCGACGTATCATAACTCAATCAGACAATAAAGGGCCAACAAAACAACAAAAGTAAAGAAAGTGACAGTGGAGATAAGACTCGAACAGGAACAAACCATATCTTATCTGAGCTGCGACTTCGACTCCTTCTTCGGCGATGTAAAATGTCTGGAAACCTCAGTGATAAATCTGGCACTTCCTCTGTAGCCTGCGACTATAGGTGCTGCCCTAGCCGATCTCGTCGTGGTATCCTCAGCTTGGAAAATGGGTGATGGCTTTCCTCATTCGAAGATGATGGCGATACTGAGATAAGAGCTTAAAGATGGCAACTATAATTAAAAACACACGAGGGATCAATGGTGGCAACCTCTGAAGAAACTCAGACGAGTGACGACTAATGGTAAAAACTAAAAAGAACAGAAATGGAGGAGGAATCAGATGGTGCAATATGGTGTGATATGATAGCAACGAATACAGATAATCTAGTGATGGCATTTAGGCATTGGTCCGTGTTGAAAGGGGGCAAGATCGCGTGGACACCTAGTTGAAGTCCAATCTTAGGGTCGCTTAGCATTTTCTCTTAGGCTGGACTGAGTTGAGCCCAAGAATGAGTAGACAGTTCTTACCCTCCTCAAAAGTCAAGAATTTCAAAATCCATATAAATAATGAACTTGTCCACTTGAATTAAAATGTATTACACCACTCTTAATATTTTTCTATGTTCATGAAAGTTCGCCTAAGAATTAGTGGACAGCTCTTATCCTCAAAGTTCCAGACCACAAAATCCACAAGAATAATGAACTTGTCCACTTGCATTAAAATGTCTTCCACCACCCCAAATGATCTTTTAATATATTGATCAACTAACTGAATTAGGATTGACGTTGGGTTGACCTCTTCGAGCCTCAATTTTTGGAATATCAACAAGTGTATAAGATTGATACTTGTCCCTAAATCGCAAAGACAGTCAGTGAATTCAAATTCACTAACTACACAGGGTATTGTGAAACTCATCTTTCAGCTAAGATGGTATCTGGATGGTTATTATTAAACTACAGGTGCCTGTTAAAGCTACCATTTGGTATCTTCCCATGTACACTTCTTTGATAATATATCCTTCAAAAACTTAACATATTTGTGTATATGTTTTAAAGAATAGATGAATGAAAGATTAATCTGCAACGTTTTCAATTCTTCCACAAATTTTGCAAATTGTACATCCAGTTTAGTCTTTTGCAGTCATTAAGGACATGGAACTTTGGGTGGATATCGTGTAGGAGCAACATAAGGAGGGTATTTACTCATGTCCATATCTTTCTCTTTTCTTTGATCTTTCTTAATAGGAGGAGGATTTGCAGCTTTCATCTTTGTGGGTTGTTTAATTTCCTTCCCATTTTGAAGTGTAATAGCTTTTAGTTGCTCCCTCGATGTTGAGGCAGAACTATCGAGAGACTTCCTACACTTTGTGCAGACAAAGCATTTGACAATTGGCTAAACTAAACATCTAATTTGTGGACAGATAAAGCATGATTCTTTGTTACATGATCGAATCTACCTTCTAAACTCTTTTAAGCACAATCTAAGCTTCAAGCTTCTCTAAGATTTTTTCCAATTTAGCTTCTATAGAATTTGGTTTCTCCTATTAGAAACCGAGTGACCCTTGAGGTAGAAATTAACCTCCAACATTATTTGACCATGAAAAATTTAGAAGATTCTTCTACCCAAGATTGTACGTGTTTGAATAGGGATTGTTCCCTTTAGCACGAGCAAAATGTGCTCCCATAGACTTAACTTGCTTCATTTATTTCATTACCCTGCATCAGGAAGCAGTTGATGGTATCATGATTGTTGATGGAAAAATGCTAGTCGTATAGCTCGCATCAGGAAGCAGTTGATGGAAAATGTTATATAAAGAAAGAGAAATGACCTGGGTTTTCCTTAAATGAAAAATGTTATATAAAGAAAGAGAAATGACCCAGAAATAGGGTTTTCTAATGCCTAAAAAGTTCAAAAACTACCTCAAAAACTTAAGTCCTAAAGGCTACCCACGTCTTCTATCGCGCAGGTCACGATTATTGCACTCAATTTTGCTTCTGTCAGGAATGTGGTACCTTCACTAGGCTCCTATCAGCACCTTGGGTTTTGCTCCAAGCTTGCTCTAAATCTTCGTCGTTCTTCGATATTTGACCTAAAACACTAATAAACACATCAAAGCACCTCAGATACACAAAATTTAAGCTCAATGACATACTTTAACCCATAAAACACCCAAAAAAAACAAGTGTCTAACTAAACAACACAATCCTAACCTAAATATGCATTAATTATTCAATTTAACAACTAAACAATACTAAACTACCCACTAAAACATTATGCAATCTACCACTATCAATGAACTGATGAAGGTAGTTATTATTTCTCTAACTGAGGAAGAGACTAAATGTTTTCGATTGCAAAAGCAATCACGCAGAACTTCTAAATGTTTTCATTTACAAAAGCAATCATGCAGAACTTCTAGTTTATCAGGTTAGAATTGGATATTATAACTTTTGAATGAAAATGCTACAAGGATTATAAAAACTTAAGAATGAACAAGACAATCTTCTTGAACTTATGTGATGAGTTAAAGAGTTTAGAAAGCCTAAAGCTAATAAGCCATTTGATTATATAGGAACAAGTAGCAATTTTATTGTTGACTACAAGGCATAGTGAGACAACTAGAGTCGATGGAGAATGCTGTCATCATTTGACCTAGATAATCGTCTTGTAAAAAGAGACATTACTCACCATCCTTTACTAATACACCTCTTGAGATTCAAAATAATTCAAAATTCTTTTTATATTTTCAGGTATAATTATATATCTAATTATCATTTTCATTATGTCATTATTATTAGCAATTATTTTAATATTGCAATTTTATTTTTTAGGATTGTATAGAAGCAATAAATGATACACATATTAATGAACATATCCAACTGATGAACAAATACCATATATGAGTAAAAGAACTTATCCAACCAAAAATATTTTGTATTGTTGCTCATTTGACATGCATTTCACATATGTTATGGCTAGATGGGAGGGTACCACAAATGACTCTCAAGTTCTTTTAGAAATAGTGACAATATAATGACTTCATTTCTTATACCACCATAAGGTATTACATTATTTTAGATAAACAATGTAATTATGATTAATTTTAATAACTTTTTGTTAATATTATGTTCTTTATATTTTAGGTAAGTTCTATTTGGTTGATTCAAGCTATACCAATATAACTGGATTTCTTTCACCATATTGAGGTGAAAAATATCATTTGCAAGATTATAAAGGACGAGGCAGATCTTAAGGTCCACATGAATTGTTTAACGACATAAATAATTTATTAAGAAATGATATTGACATATGTTTTTGCATTCTAAAATCAAGATTTCGTATACTTTCAAACCTGTCGAGTTATTATATGAAGAAAAAAGTATATTTTTATTGGTTGTATGTTATACACAATTATATTAGAATTTATAAACAAAGAAACAAATTTTTGAGAATTATGTTGAAAACGAAGAGTAAATTAAAGAAAGAGAAAACGAAAATGCAAGTTCTCAAATGAAGTATAATATCACTTCAACACAATTTAAACTATGTTTTAGAAGCGAAATGAAAATTTTTCTTTAAAAAAGTATTTCATTCAAATAAATGATAGTGTACATAAGATTCATCAACAAGATTACAATTAATAGGAGGCTAACCCCTATATATTAAAATTAACCACTCTAAATGATTAATTTTGTCATCATTGTACGAATTTTAGGGACTATAAACTACTTGTCATAGTTTTTTATTTAATATTATTATTTGCAAACAAATTTAAATAGTTTCTTATAAAATATCCAAAATATTATATAAACTCCTAACCTATTCAAAATTTGAAAAAAAGTTAATTTCGTGTCGATCTAATATTTAATTATCTGGCTAATTATAATTATTGACACCTTTATTCACTAAATTTTTATTAACTATCATTTTATTTTTTATTATATTCGAAAATTATACATCAAATTTAAATTCCAAATTTAAAACCCAAAAACATCTAGGTTTTTATAAATCATAATTATTCTAATCCTATTTAAGTCATATCTTTTACTGTGAAGTACACTTATATTATAATTGAATCACTTGCTAGAATTTGACATATTCAGCAATGCATAAACTACAAATTAATTTTCAAAATAATTTGAAATTTTGCATTTGTTCATGCTCTCACACTTCAAATTTCATAAAGAAATTGAAAAGTCAATGCTACGTGGCAATAGTAAGAAGCGCAAGATCAGAATCAGAAACTTCAACAGTTGATTCGATCTCTTCATGTGAAGCGTTGGATTATCTAATCCAACTGCAGATAGAAAAACCCTAAGGGTTAGTGACATTATACAATGTTGCATAAGCCTCATTTGTTTGTCTCTTTCACTTGCTCTCTGCAGTCAGTCTTCTCAGTTCTCACTGTGAGAGAGTTTCTAGTTAGTAAAGTTATTTTTTTAAGGTGCGATCTTTTTATCTTCTTTTAGTCTTCTTAACCTATGTTATTCATGGGTTTTAGCATTATTTGATTTACCCTTTTACTTCATTCATTTATGATACGTATTATTTAAATTGAATTATTTTGTTTATCTTTTATCAGTTGTGTGGTTTTAAAGATGTGTAGGTTATGATCTTAAGTAATTGCTTGGTTTAATCATTAGGTCTGAAAAAGAATTTGTCATTTCGTTCAAACTTCTGGATGAGGTGAATAATTTCTTTGGATAAATGATAGATTTGCATTGTATGGTACATGATATTTATTGAATAATAATTTCAAGCTACATTCTTATAATACCTTTTTAAGATCTATTTCCTTGAAGGCTTGAACTCAATGATGTTGTAATTGATTATGAGTGTTGAATCATTGTCATGAAAATCTTAGTTCTTGTTAGTGAGCCCCTATTTGGGATTTTGATAATTCATTTTAATCCAGCTATGGTTGATGTAGATAGATCTTTTTTATGATTGTTGAAACTCAAAAGAAGGAAATTTAAGTTGAGGCATGATTTCGATTTACTTTCTATTAGGATCTTCGGGGGAGAGAGAGAGTCCAGAGGAAGGATTTAGGTATCAACTGAGGTGGCTAGTTAGTTATAACAGAATTTACCTAGGGAGGTTATAAAGAGGGGAAAGAAGAGGGAGGAGGAGGTAGGG
>JANJEY010000005.1:66276622-66295675 GCA_024703695.1 Erythroxylum cataractarum
TCTTCTCAATTGGAAGATCCCCTATATGGATAATACACATTCCAGTTGACCGGGCCTAATTCGAATTGTTTTGTTCCAATAACAATTCTTTATACTATAAGATAGTAAGAGACTGTAACCCCAAGGTTCCTTGGTATGAACTTATATGGAGGAACACTCTATCACTTAAAGCTTCAATTATTAGTTAGCTAGTCATTAAGAAAAAAGTTGATAAAAATTCAAATGGTTTGGAAACAGTGGAAGCTTTGATTCTAGGTGCTTGTAAGCACAAGAATGAACATCTATACAAAGGAGTAGAGTTGGAAAATCAAATCTTAGGCTCCTAAACTATTAATTGGTTTAGAGAAATGCTAATGGCACGTGATAGTTAATCCAATGTGAGCCAAAGAATGAAGATACTTTGTAATATATAGAGCTAGTGTTATAATCATAGGCTGGGATCAAAGAATTGAAATCAATATTTTTTTTGGGAGTTAAGTTTGATTTCCTTGTGATTGTCATTTTGTCAAGCTTAGCTTGAGGTAATAAAATTTTATTCATTTTTTAAAAAGAGACAAATTATATCATTTTTTTTGAAGTTGGAGTATTAAAAAAAGGAACTTAACTATAGTGCTTGTAAGAAAACTTAATCCTTCTAAAGTATAATGCTCTAAAGGCACATCATTAAAGTTAATCCAAGTTCATTCCAGGTCTACTTTTTTACACAAACATAGGTTAGCCACCTATATGCCAAGGTCTCAATAAAAATGTTTAGACAAGTTATAATCATTTGGAAATTTGAATATATAAGTGTCTTTTTCTATCAAGAGGGTTTTTTTCTAAGCCTTTCTTTCCCCATATGGCTATTGCCTATGTTTACACTTGTGGGAAAAGTAGTCCTTTCCAATAAAGTATCCTTCAATGGTGGAAGTCCATGCTAAGCCCCTAGTTTGCAACATCCTTATTAGTGGAGGAACTACCTCGGTCACTAAAGAAGATTGAAAATAAATTGGTTTTTTAGGGGTAAGTGATAGATGGTTAATTGACTATGTTTTGACCTTATATTTAATATATTCTTGCTTGATACTTTATAGTTTTGGTATATATTTGGTACTTAATTTGTTTCAAGTGTGTTTACAAAGTATAATTGCTTTCACATATTTAAAGGAGAAGATTTCAAATGAAAACATGACATAAAATAGAGAATCAACAATATAAGAGTCCACGACTGTGCACTTTCATATAGCTGTAAATTTTTGCAATACTTGTCAAAAAGATTATATAAGGTCTAATACATGGTTATGCAAGAGACCATGCATAACCCAAAAACCTAGATTTTCATATAAAATTGACATTTTGGAGGCAAATAGGAGAAGGAGTCATTAGGAGGTGATTTCTAGAAGTGGGACTTATTCTTTAAGTGCAATTTTGGTCTAAAAAAATGGAAAACATAAATATTTCATCAAAAGATCCATCTGAATACAAGATCAAGTCTTTACATCGCAATAACATTTGATAGAGGACAATCAAGGAGATTTAGAATTATGATTCCATTGTTTTGATTAGTTTTTCTTTAATTATATGTTTGATTTGACATTCGATACTGTTTAACTAAACGTCCAGTTAGTATTTAGTTTAGATGAATCTTATGTTAATACTTTGATATGAATTGATTCTTTTATTAATGCAATTGGTTGTTTGATATATTGTAATCTGATTATGTATTTTATTTATTTTCTAGTAACTTGAGAATATTAGATCATAATTTGATTTCATACGTAGAGATTAAGAAATCCTAGTGTGAATAGATATACCATAATTAGAAGGACTTTATTGCAATCCTAGAGATAGGATGACATAAATCTTCCATAATAGGGTTAAACTTAATAGAGGGACTCATAAATTGGTAATGTAATCATATAAGATTTAACCTGAGTAATTTAATTAGAGACCTTAGGATTAGTTGTTTATAAACTCAAGGTCAACTATTAGCATACCGTAGGAGCCAGATTCGAGCCTAGATACTAATTCTTGATAAAGATAGTTTTCTATGTGAATTCCACTATCTTTGCATTCATTATCATTTCCTATTTCTTTAATTTTTTAGTTTTTATTTTATTTTTATTAAAATATAAAATCAATTTGTAGGCTAGATAATAGGGAAAGGGTAATTATTAGTATTCATAGTCTTCTTGGAATCAACTTGAACTTGTCCGTACTAGCTATAGCTACATCGTGCACTTGTTGTTTATTACAATATTGAATATCAAAAAATAGGTCAATCAAGTTTTTGACACCATTGTCAGGGGTTTTGATATTAGGAAAGCCTGAATGTTATTTCTCTAGTCAGTTTCATTTTATTTTGTTTATATTTTGTTTTATTTTTATTTTTATTTTGCTTTTGCTTTACCTTTTGCATTTTTTTTATTTTATTTTATTATATCTTACTGTACTTGTTCATTCAATTGTCTTTTAAAATTTACTACATGGACAGTGTGTGGTGGTTGATTTTATGAATTGAGATTTAACATAAAAGCCATTAAGGACAATGGAGGGATGGAGTAAAGAGTATCTTTATGGGAACCATAACATATCTTCACAGTCTTAATCATCACCATATGGGAGAGAGAGGTGTTCTCGTATGTTTCTGAAAGCTCAACCAATATTCAAGTTGTGTAATGAAATTGGTGGGAGTTATTAGTACAATTATGAACGTTAAGCACCTATTTATACTTGGGAGCAATTGAGCATGTATAATCGATGTCAATGTGCACTATATGAATAATAACTACAATTTAGAGTGGAGTAACTCTTACACCCATAGATGGAATAATTATGCTCTTATTGGATATCTACAACACCAAACATCTCCATGTAATAAGCCAACTTTGGAATATAAATTGATGAAAATTCTTGCTGAAATGAAAGCTGATTGACACAAATTTGAGAGTGAAGAAAAGACAAGGTTTAGCTTTAAAAATTGAGGGATAATTTAAAAAGAGCTTTTGGAAGAAAAATAAAGTATTACAGATAAAATAATGAAATGCCTTGTTGAGAGAGTAGCTAGTTAAAGTGAATTTGATAATAGATTTTCTTCACCTATATATGATGAGTATAATTTGAGTTTCCCACTATTTCAGAGTGAAGAAGAGACAACAATCTATTTCACGAATGAAGGAGAGGAGGTAATGGCTGCTTTGAAAGATGTGATGATTAAGTTTATTTAAGAATCACCCATGAACCATCAGGAAAGAGAGGCTTATGTACAAAATATGGTGAATCAAATTGATTAACTGATGGGTATGTTATCTAACGAGATGTAAGGGAGTTTTCTCAGTTTAATTGAAATTGATACTATCAATCGAGAGGTAATCACCCTTAGTAGTGAATAAGAGCCTCCTAAAAAAGAAGACAAGAAAGCTTCATCCAAGAAGAGAAAGTAAAGGAGTAGCAGAAGATAACTGAAGAAGATGAGCTAGAAGCCTTTGTCCAAGAAGAAGAAGAAGAAGAGTGGATATAGGTGGTTGAAGAAAAACTAGTGGACGAACCAAGTTAGGAAACTACTGATGAGGTGTTGGTAGTGAACTTAAGTATGAAGGGTTCCCACTTCCTCCAAGACAAGCTACTTAAGCCAATTGATGATTTAGGGACTTTCATTATCACTCATTTTATCAACAATTTGTCATTAAAAAGGGCATTATTGCTTGAAATTGGATTTATTAATTTGATAAATTATGTCCTTGTTATTATCTTGCAACAGATGGCTTGTTTATAGACTATAATCATTTTTTGGAGAAAAAGGTTGATGGAAGCTGCTAATTATTGATTCAAAATGAAGTTGAGCATGTAGGTTATACTGAGCTAAAGACGTTTAAGAAGCACTGCATGGGAGGTAACCCATAAATCATGATAGATTTCATTTTATGTTATTTTTCAGGTTTCTAGTTATTTTCATTCTTGTTATTATTATTTTCTTTTATTTTTTTAATCCCTTTTTGTTTATGGTTTGCAAGGATGTTAATCTCATATTGGATGGATCAAAATCAGAAAATTAGAAAATCATCATAATCAGGAAAGTATCATTGACCCTTTCACTTTTTCATAAATGATTGTATTATGTACATTAAGGAAAAAGTACAATTTAAGTGTGGGGATGGGTTTTATGAAGATTCAATTGATTTCTTTAAGGTTATTATAATCCTGAGTATAATTTTTATTATTTGATATCTTGAATTGGTTGAATCTATCCATTAATACGCTAGTTTATTGTTGAATATTAATTTGAATTGGTGTGCAAGAGGATGATGGTTATAATGAAATTAGTTTTCTAAGTCATATTTTTCGTAATCATTGAAATTTTCAAATTGAATGAAAATTGCATATTATTCACACACATATATACCCATTTTTTCATGAGTTTTTGAGCCTAAAGTGAAATTTTTCAAAATTTTAAAGCTCTAGTTATTCTTTAATGTTTGTGTTATTGTGTATAGTTGAATAATTCTAGAACTTGGTTTTATTATGCACATCGAGACCATATTTGTTAAATTAGAAGCATTAATATGATGAAGGCATTTAGATTTCCCAACTTGCTTAGCCGATTTCTTTGAAATCACCATACCCTATAATTTACCTTTAGGAATAACCAAGTTGAACCTTAACCTTTTTTTATTAATTAAATCGAAAATATAAACCTTTATCTTATTTCTTCTTTGGAGATCTTTTTATTGTTTTGAACCTTGAAGGTTATTTACATGATTTACTTATTAAGACTTGAAATTTGTGAAAGGTCCAATATTTTTTAAATTGTGGTACTGATTGAAATATTATAAAAAAAGAAAGAGAAAAAAAAGTTTTTCGTACCAATAGAGTTGCATTGAAAGGACTTACGCATTCTTGTAAACAAGTCTTGTCTTATTTCTTTGAATAAATTTCCATCACTTAACCCCTTTTATTATCCTATTCATACTATACCTAAACCCTGTTACAACTTTATAAAGACCTTTTGAATTTTGTTTCTAGTTTGTACATAAGTGGTGGACATGTGATTTTATTACAAGCCTATATAGCAAGAGTTGTACTATGCATTTATTAAGAGTTTTGATACTTTTCACCTTAAACGCTTGAGTGTATTATGTTAAATATTGGTGAGGGTGTAAAGATTTATGTTTTTGATTTCAATGCGATTGTTGATGTAATTAATATTAATATTGCTTAGGAAGTTAATCTTAGGACAACTTGACTCTAATTGTACGTCAATTTGACTCAATATGACATGATGATGTATAATGTGAATGGACAGATTGAAATTGATGATGGATTGATGTTGTGAAATTTTATAGTTTTGCTTATAGTTCGCTTGAGGACAAGCAAAAAGTTAAGTGTCAGGATATTTGATAGATGGTTAATTGAATATATTATTACCCCATATTTAATGTATTTTTTCTTGATATTTTATACTTTTGTTATACATTTGGTACTTAATTCGTTTTAAGTAAGTTTACAAAGTGTAATTGCCTTCATGAACTTAAATGAGAAGAATGTTGACGAAAATGTAGTATAAAATAAATAATCAACAATCTCGAAGGAATGCACGGTCGTAGCATTTTCATGATACTTGACAAATTCTGATTATGCATGGTTTGATGCATGACCATGTAAGAGATCGTACATAACCCAAAAACCTAAATTTTCATATAAAGTTGCCATTTTAGAGGCAAATAGGAGAAGGAGACGTTGGGAGGCGATTTCTAAAAGTGGGACTCATTCTCTAGGTGCGATTTTGTTCCAAAGAAGTGGAAAATACAAAGATTTCATTAAAAGATCTATCAAAATACAAGATTAAGTCTCTACATGGCAAGAACATTTGATAGAAGACAATCAAGGAGATTTAAAATTATGATTCCATTGTTTTTGATTCGTTTTTCTTTCATTGTATGTTTGATTTCGTGTTCAAAAATATGTAACTAAACATCCAATTAGCATTTATGTTATATGAACTTTATGTTAATACATTGATATGATTCGATTCTTTTATTAATGCAATTGATTTTTTGATATATTATGATCTGATTATGCATTTTATTTATGTTCTAATAACTCGTCAATTTATAATCTGATTTCATATGTAAGGATCGAGAAATCCTAGTGTGAATAGATCTACCATAATTAAAAGGAGTTTATTACAACCTTAGATATAGGGCACATAAATCTTCTGAATTAGTGTCAAACCTAATAAAGGGACTCATAAATCGGTAACACAATCCTATAAGATTTAACCTGAGTAATTCGGTTAGAGACATTAGGATTAGTTGTTAGTAGACTGAAAGTTAGCAACCAATATACTATAGGAGTCTCCACGATCCATTATATAAACAAAATAATTTCATGGTAAAAGATCAATCTTTTAAGGGTTTAAGGTGATTCAAACCTATATATTAATTTTTTATAACAATAGTTTTCTAAATGAATTCCACTATCTTTGCATTCATTATCATTTACTATTTCTTTAATTGTTTAGTTTTTATTTTCTTTTTTAAAAAATTTAAAATCAATCTGTAGGCTACATAATAGGGGAGAATAATTATTAATATTCATAGTCTTCACGGGATCAATTCGTACTTGTTGGTACTAGCTACAACTATGTCATGCACTTACAGTTTATTATAATATTGACTATCTCGAAATAGGTCAATTAGTAGGCACTAAAACCATTGCATTTCTATAAGATCTATTAGGGAGTCATTCCTCGAGATATTCTTGCCTTCCATATTAACTCTATATGTGTTAGACATAGTAAAAAATAAAACCTAACTCTACACAACTAAATTTGTAGTAGTTGCGAGTTAGGATCGTATCCACAAAGAGCGTGTGATTGAACCCAAGTTTTTTTTATATAAATTGGTGACATTTTCATGATTTTTACCACACTTCTTAGCTCTTACTTTTAGATTTTATGCATAATTTGACTCTTGAGTGCCTGCCTTTACTTTATGTAGTTTGAGAGTAAAATTGTCACAAATTATTATAAATTGCACTAAATTAATTTTATGAGAACAATTGATACTACAAACTACCATTTGTTCATTATAGGAGATTAAAAAAGACTAAAAAAGAAGGATGGAAGGCTGAAGATGATAAGTCACCAGGTCAACAGGTGAAACAGGAAGTTCACCACGACGAAAGGATGATGTGTCATCATGGCGAAGTATGAAGAATTCCAATCAAAACCTTTTTGGAAAATTTTGTCGTAGTGTGAATTAATTCTGTCACTGCGGCGAAAGAACCAACACTACAAAAAAAATTTTTGGGAAAAGTTCGCCAAAGCGAACCTTCAAATACCTGAACCATTTTTGAAAGTTCACCTACTATGCAAGCTGATCCATAATCGGTTTTTTTAAAACCTACCTATTTTAGGTTAAGAGGAGGGGAGATAGTCGACAGTTGAACATACAAACTCACTCTCTCTACCTTTGGAAGAAAAATTCTTCTACACACCTTCATCCCCTCTCATCCACATCAATGTTCTGCTCCTTCACTGACAACTACTACCATGGATGCTTCCAGTGGGTTCCCGGTTGTGAAATCTCCTGGAGTTATGCTTGGCTAGGAACCTCTCTCCTCTTGAAGATGTAGCAATGGTTAGAGTTCAATGGGCTTCAAAGGGGAGTAGTTTATTCCATGCTTAGCTATATTGTTATGAACTCCTAGGTTTAGGATTTGTAATTTGTAGTTGAACATTCTTGATTAGAGTTCAATAAAGTGTTAGATATTCAATGTGTTATTGGGATTTGTTGATGTAGAACTTGGAGCTTGAATATATGAAGGCTCATATATGTATATTTGTGATCTTATTGATTCTCTTTTATCTGCCTAGTTGTGTTTGATATTGAGTTGATTCTAGATCCCAAAGTGACTTATTGCATTGACTTACCCATTACACACACTAAGAGCATTCAACAAGGTCTTAAGAAATGGAGTTCATTGATTAAGACCTTGGACTTAAAGAGTTCTTTAAGGTTTACCATTTGAAACTTAATGATTCTCTCCCATTAAAATTTATTTTGAACTATGATAGCCAAAGCTCGTTTTGAAAAGGATACTATCACCATTTGATCATTGTTTTTATCTTATCACTTTTCTACTCCCAAAATCTAAAAAATACTTTTCATTACATTTTCTTACAATTCGTTTATTTTTGTCCAAATTTCGAAAGATTAAACCCCCCTTCCTTGCTAATTTGGTTTGCATATCATGACATATAGGCCAGTTTAGATCCATTCATTAGGTTCCGATTAAGTGAAACGACCCGAGGTTGCAATCTATACTGCAATCCTTGGAAATAATTTTTTTTTATTTGACCTCCAAGGGTAAGAACAAAAGGCTTCGAATCATCGTGTGTGCATCTTTGTAATGAATAAATTAGTGTTTAGGATTTTGGATGAGGGGTTTAGTTGAATTTGGTTAATAAAATAATGTAAAACTAAATTGTTATGGAATTGACAAATAATAGTCAAATCTAGTTCTTGGTTTAATCTCAACCTTTACATGATTGAGCACAATTAATAGTTATATTGTTCTTGTACCTATCTTTGAAACTATTAACCATAGCTTAACAATAAGCTATGTTAATCCCAGTTTTCCCTTAGTTGTCTCTAATCAAAATAAGCTCTTTAATTAGGAGTAGCTATTGAACAACCTAGAATAAACTCTCCAAATTTAGTGTGACAACTGCAATAAACTAGGAAATTAGGTTAATTTATCAACAACCACACAAGATTGGGCTATTAACCTATGCAATGTTATTCTTAGTGATGTACAACCATTATTTTACCATAAATGAATCCGAGTTACAGTGATTAAAAATTGTAATCTAGATTCTAGCAATGAGTTCATACATGAATAATCTATTTGAGAATGAGAACATTAATCGCTCATACATAAATCCCAAAACATTAAGCAAAGAATAACACAAACAATTCCAAAAGAGGGAAAACAATACTATAAGATGAAGAGATGCCTAAATGTGTTCTTTGGTTTCGATATCCCGTTCAAACCAGAAGGAAGATAGTTAGTTCCTTATAGATCCCAAAAAAGTAAGAGTTTTTCCCACTTTCGTGCTTTTCAAACCCTTTCCTCCCTTATTTGGCCACTTAAACATCCTTTTATAGTAAAAATTAGGTTTTGGGAGATACATGGTCAGCTATATGGATATGTGACGAATTGTGTATGTCATTTTTCCATAATTCACAAACATTGATGGTGGTAATATATTACCCATGGATTTAGCTAATCATGTAAGTTGCAAGGGAGACTAAAACTGTGTCTTCGCAATCCTACATGTTTTTAGAGAGTTACAAAGTTTTATACATAGATGTTTTGGTTGCAAGAACTTTATTTTCTTTCTTATTTTGAAAAGGCAATCAATATTGAACATCAAGAGGATGGCTCTAAGGATATGTTTTTATCTCATTTTGGTTCTTGTTCCTTTAACTTGTACCTCAAACAAAATATAAACCAAAACAAGTATCTTAAGCATGTCATAACTTTAATCACTAACTATTAGGTAGTAAATATATAATTAATAGAGCACTCATCTATTTACCCCACACTTAGCTTTTGAATGTAAATACTTCCTCTTTTTTATACTTCTCCTAAGAAAAGATAGTCATAAGAAAAGAGGAATAAATTTTAAAACCATGGCAAGATCTAAACATTAAATGTTTTTACTCATGATCAATAAATAATTATTCCTTTTAAAAACTGAGCAATTTAGGGGTGGACTTTGACAAGATGTGTTTAAAAATAAGATAAATCTATTGGTACACTCAAATACTACTCACGATGTACACTCAAATAACATTCATGATCAAGTCATTCCATGACTTTACATATCATTTCAGTTCTCCACCACTAAGACTAACATCCATAATCATGAATTAAAGGACTTTTAAAGGTTATAATAGGGCCAAAGGTTAAGGTGAGAAGTATTTGGATAATGTAGTTCAAAAACCATCAAAGCTAGTGAAGTATGATATACATTCAATAGAATATTAAGAAATTAAAATCCATAAAAAATTAACTCTATTTCATAGCTTAGATTCAAGCCTTCATACCGCAAAACTAATGAAGCATCAGGAATTAGAAGAAATTAGTCACAAAAATTGATGATAAACAATACATTGTAACTAGAAGGAGTGACCCTTTAAAACATCTCCCTCATTTACATTATAATCAAATCACCCATTCCATACAACTTTTTGAGGAAAGACTGACATGAATTACTTTACAAAACAAATAACCTTCCAACTTAATATTTTTTATTTTCTTTCTTTTTTATTTTTTTTGAAAAATTGAAGAAATAAAATGACTTTCCATCAATTATAACCAACATGCTTTCAAATACACCCCCACACATATGCTCTTGTGCATCTACTAACATCAACAATCACAAATGCTCCACGAACTTTAGGGCTTGGGTAAGACATTTGTTTAGGTTAAAGGCATGTAATGTGGTTAGCATAAAAAGAAAAGGCTAATAAAGCTCAAGAGGTCTTATCAAAAGAAAAAAAAATCATATCATTAGGTAGGCTTTTTGGTTAATATAGCTTGTGAAACAAAAAAAAGCCTCAATCATTTTCATTTTAATGCATATGATAAAAATGTGATCTCGAACCAAAAATCAAAGTAAAATCAAGATATACATTCCATGAAGGTTACACATAAATAAAAGACAATGAGACTAATATGGATGTGTCAATCTTAAAAGACTCAAAATCTTAATGACTTATCTCTACCCAATAGTCAACACTTTTTTAAAGCTAGCGTACATTGACAAATCACAAAAGAAAAATACATGTCAAACTTGCCATGAATTTTTCTAGTTAATTCTACTCTCTAGTTATAACTATATAGAAGCAATAGAAAAAGGGGAATTTTTTATTTTTTACTTTTTTAACTTAAAACACATAAGAAACAGACCAACTTAAAAACACTAGTACTAAACAAGATCCTTACCCTCACATTTAAAACTTACATTATCCCTAGTGTAACATTAAATGTAAAAAATTTAGCATTCAACAAAAACAATAAATGGAAAAAATGCAAAGGAAAAGGAACAAACTCTCCTTGAGTTGCCTCCCAAGTAGCACCTTTGTTTATTATCATTGGCTCAACTCCATGTTTTCCTCATCACATGACAAAATTTGATCTCTAAGGATCACAATTTCTATATCTTCCACTTGACCTTCTTCATGATAAGGTTTGAGTCGATGAGGACATTAGTAATCATAAAAGTACAGACTTAATAAGGACATAATTTATGCAGAAACCACTTTTTGACTAATGATAACGTTTTTTCTCTAGACATTGAAAGCTTGATCTTTTCTTTAGTTGAAATTGTTTCTAATTTTTTTCTATACTTCCTCTCGCAATCTTCCTATAATTAAGGGTCAAAAACATTAATTGCAAAAACAAAACGGTTACTTTGGGGGGGGGACTTATTAACATCAAAATATTGAAATAAGTAACTTCCCCATCAAATTACATTACGAGAGTGCCCTCACAAACATGTATTGTTGGAACCCGTTTTTGGAGCCCAACATCTGGAGTCGTAAACCTTGGGCTTGTGTAAAACCTAGTAGGGTTATTTCTAATAACCCTAAATAACCGTCATCCTATAAGAGTGGAGTGCCCACACTAGTCAAACAACAAAATTTCAATTTGATTTCATCAAAGAAATTGCAGCTATGAATCTCTGGTTCGTTTTGAAGTAAGAATCATCTCAATCGGGGCCTTACAGTTTAAGATAAACTTAAAAAACTAAAGCATGTACATACCCCAATTATGCTCTCCTAACCAACCCCTCACTTTCTCTCTAGAAAAATTATTTAATTCAACTAAAAAAGATACAAATTTTCTTGTAGAGCTAGGCAAAGATGTTAGAAATCCATTGCTTCAAGAATCACTTCATTTGAAGGTCGGATGAGGAAGTTATGACCAAAAGAATCTAACATGTTCATGCCTTTACTCGTATTGTACATGTCTTGGCACAATTGTCATAACTTTTACTACAGATGTTGGATTGATTTCATTTTAAAGAGGACCTCGAGATATACAACGTTTATGAAGAACTTGAAGTGAGATTCGGCCCTTAAAAGGGTCAAAAATAGAACAGAATAGGGAAGTAAAAAGTCAAACTAAGACGATGTTGACGTCATACTAAGGCAATGCTGACGTCATACTAAGACGATGTTGACGTCATACTAGGATGAAAGAAACTAAGACGAAGTTGATGTCATACTAAGATGGTGCTGACGTTATACTAAGACGAAAGAAACGAAGACAAAGATGATGTCACACTAAGACGATGCTGACTCATACTAAGACGAAGGAAACTAAAACGAAGCTGACGTCACACTAAGACCATGCTGACGTCATACTAAGACAAAGGAAACTAAGACGAAGCTGACATCATATTAAGATGGTGCTAACGTCATACTAAGACGGTGCTGACATCATACTAAGACGAACAAAATTAAGACGAAGCTAACGTCACACTAAGACAATGCTAACATTATACTAAGATGAAGGAAACTAAAAAGGGCATAACTTTCACTACAAGTTTCGGATTGAGGTTGTTCTTAGATCGTTTTAAATAATACTTCTAGAACTACAACTTCCATGAAGACCTTATAAACTATTTTTGCCTTTAAAAAATTTCAATTCAATGCAGTTATCCCAAAAGTTCACCCTATGCAACAACACCAACTTCCAATGATCATAACTTTCCATTACGATATCCAAAACTTACAAACTTTATATCCTTGGAAAGCTGGGAAAATCATCTACAACTTCCAAGAAGACAAATTCTATTAAATCAGCTCAAATCAACCCAAAAATATCCCTGAAATCTTTTTCTCGATGTAACCTTGGGCGAAACAAAAATCATAAACCATTAGTATCAAAAGATCATAGTTTTACAAAGCTTTAGTGCGCATTTTAAGTCCCCAATACATGTACGTTTCAAAAATATCCCAAAATACAAAAGATATATGAACAAAAAATTGCTCAAAATACAACTAAAGCCTTGGTTTACTAGAATTGCTTAAATTACAACAATATTTCAAAAGTTGAGTGATGCCTTGGTCCTTGACTACTCATTCTCTTGCTCATCACCTGCTTATGGAGAGCAAAACGGGGGGGAGGGGGGTGAGCTTAAAGCCCGTGGGAAATAATTTTATAGTTTGCAACAAGCAAAAAAATTTTAAAAACATTTTCCATACAGAAATTCATGGCTATGTAAATCATGAATGCATTACTCCAATCAACTTGTCATTAACACATAAACACATCAAATGGTTTGGGTGGATCCAAAATAGAACGTACTACGCATTTCCACATAATGGTCTTGCGTAGCCGTGAACTTATGGGAGTCCCTGAAGGAGCTCCATGCCACCAGCGGGCAGGCAGGGGAAGCCTTTAACTTGGTCAACGTGCATGTGACATAACTTAGGGGACCACCGCAAACCCACATAACATATATTTCATAATCTTGTAAGCTTGATGCCCAAAACGACCCTTCTCTTAAAAACTTGCTTTTTCGAATACTTGCTATATCTTGAACCATTTCTAAAAGTATAGTTTCAAAATCATGCATCATTTCAAATAATCATTTTAAAAACAATTTTTCATGAATCATCACTCAAATCATGTATAATCATGTAGCACAATCTTACAACATTTAGAAAACATTAAATGCACATGAATGAGGTAGTTGAAAAATCATTTAGTGTGATTTCTTGATAGAAAACTTTTTTGGCTTATTACTTAACTATAAAAGTGAAACCCACCTTGAAGTCTTTGATTATGGCGTGTTCAAATATGCCTCTCCTCTTGCTCTTCTTATCCTTTTTAATTTTCTTCAACATTAACAAAAATCTCCAAATCAATAGGTATTCCAATGGAGAAACTCATAAGACATAATCACTAAAATTGATCATAGAATCCTTAAACCCATACATTTCTTAAGCTATATGAACCAAAATCTTCTTAAAATTCCAAAATATGAAACCTAAGCTTACCCTGAATCTTCATCAAACAATGATTTTCTTGGCTCTAGTGGAAACTCTAATCCTCCTCTTTCTTTTTCTCTTCTTGAATAACACCAAAATCTCTCTAGAAGGCTTAGAAAAGATGAAACCTAGCTCAACTCTTTTCTTTCCTCTCAACCACCGAAACCTCTCTTCTTCCTCTCTTTGGTTTTTGTTATTTCACTTTTTTTTTCTCCCATTTTCGTTTTTCTCCTTTTTAAGGAAGGAAACAACACTTTTTTCTTCCCATTTTACCCTTAATGAATGATAAAAGTCTACCTTGCACTTCCTTTAATGCCTTATGGTTTTTAAACTTAAGGGACTTGCCAAATTTGGCCTTACACTCCCCCACTACTTTAATAGTTCAATGCCCTTAACTTATACCATATTATCTTACCCACATTAACAAGCTAACCTTTTCCAACCTAATTAATCTAGTAAGGCCCCAAAATTCGTCTCATCATGCTAAAAATTTTCAGGTGCCAACACAACCATATACTATTAACACATAACATTTGTAGCTAAGAACTAATGGTAGAAAGTAAGTAAATACTACAATAGAAATTTATTTCTTTGTCCATTCCCAATTGTAGAGTTGGAAATATGGTTAGGTAAATATAAATGAGTTGGGCAAATTCACATTGCAGATAAGGAGACTTATCTCAGTTTTGCCTTTACGTATCTAACACAATCTTCTGTTACTTTAATATACTTAAACCTCATCTTGGCAGCTAAAGCTAAAGTAAGGGATGTGATAAGGAATGGAATATAGAGCTGTCATTGGAGAGGATTCTCATATATCAAAGCCAACATGACAACTTACATGCCCGTAGTAATCTTAAGTATATTAGTATAATTGGAATATACTTAAATTTAGGAAATTAATGTTAAAGTACAATTGGAATATACTGGAATTTAGGAAATTAATTCTTAAAAACATCTTTTACAAAATTTGAATCTTTTCAAAAATTATAAGCGAAAAATCTTGATAGGTGACATTGAATCAAAATTACAGTGAAAAGTCTTGATAGCAGAAAATTCTTCAAAAAATAAAAAAGGTACTAATTGAATCACACCCTGAGAAAAGCTCACCTATAAGAGTGATTATTAGATGAAGATGCTTACAACGGATAATCTTTGAATCCAATGACTTGGTCCTTAAAATGATAGTGACAAATGAGAGCGAAGGATATGAGACGGTGAGGGATTTTGACAACTTTAGGGACTCGAGCTAGTGTCCAACACCCAAACACAAGACGGTGAGGGATCATTTTTGTTAAGTAAGACAGTGAGGTAACATTTGGGAATTCCAAATGTAGAAACACAAGACGGTGAGGGTTAGATCGTTTTTGTTAAGTAAGATGGTGAAGATTAAGTTTTCATTAATTATTTTCTAATTAGTTAACTTAATATATTTGTTTAAGTTAAGAAAATTTTTAATGATTGAAGTGGTTCCATAAATATAAAAATAAATAAGAATTTAATATTTTTAAAATGGTTGACCTAGCAACGTGTGACCTATAAATGAAGTTGAAAAAATTTAAGACTTGGGCCATACTGAGGGTGTCATCAAGTCTACAATCATTTAGTTATAACAGGGTTAAATTTTAACATTTTCTAAATCTTATAGTTTTAAGTATTTTCTCTAAATTATTAGAGTTAAACTTGGTTGCAAGAAAAAAAATTTACCCTCTTGCCTCTTTTGGTATTAGATTATGTTTGAATTGGTTGAAAAGACAATTCATGAATTGAATATGCATTAGTCTTAATCAAGAGGAAATCTAGGATTGCTTCATTATTCATTTTTACACACGTCTGTGAACAGTAAATGGATATGAGTCTCTTTCAGACTATTTGATTTTCTTCTAATTCTTGACCATATAATTTATGGTAGGATCATCACCAGGTGTGAACATTTGGTACAATTATATCGAATTTTGTGCAGACAAAGGGTGGAATAATCTGTTGGATATAGGTCCCTCTCATATGGAGGGACTCCATGTCTACAATTGTGGCACCGAAATCGATGTCGCATACTGCATTAGTTGAAATAAATAAAAACAGACAACTGCTTTGTAATTGCCTTACGCGGTGGAGTGCCTATATAAGGCACTCCCTACTTCATCAAAAAAACATAACAAATACAAAAGGAAAACCAGAGCAAATCAAATGTTTTGAAGTTGGGAAAAATATTCCTAAATGGTTGGTGAGTAAAAAAATAATGAGGTTAGTATTTTTAGGTTGGAAAACACCTTGTGAGCCACTATTTTAGTTTTATCTTTGTATACCTACTTTTGTAATAGTTGATGAATTATTTTGAGTTTTGTCCGTGGACGTAATCCAAAATTAAGGGTGAATCACAGTAAAAATTCTTTGTCCAATTTGCTTATTTTATTTTTCTTTTTCAAAAAATACACCCGCTACGCCTAATAAGTGGTATCAGAGTTATGTTTTCATTGAAAGTATTTTTTAAAAAGAAGCACGTCACCGAGAAGACAAAATTACAACAAATTTTTTGGCGTGATTCATTCGAAAAGTTGACGTAAAACGGCAAAGGTGATGAATAATACTCAAAGTGTTTTAATAAATTTACAAGGTGATGGCACTGTACAGCAATAGTGACTGGATCTCATGGCACTATTTATGATACCATTCACAAGTTACTATTTACTGGGCTCGTGGCACTATTCTAGTGGGATCCGAAGATACTACTTCGATGAACATTATTCACAATTTACTATTTATTACGTCCCGTCGTACTATTCCAGTGGGGTCCGACAACACTATTCGGATCCCATGTTAAAATTTTAGAAGATATTTTTTCTGCCAAATTTTGACGTCCTAGTTCCATCTTTGAAGTTATTTTTTTCAAATTCGGCTTAATTTGGAAAATGGAGGTGAAGACGAGCAAAATGATCAATCTAAATGGTATTAACTATCGTAAATGGCAAACCAAGATCAAAGATCTCTTGATGATTACAAAGATGAATTTGTCGGTATTTTCGACAACTAAATTAGGGGAGATGTCCAATGAAGAATGGGAGTTTGAGCATGAACGAGCGTGTGGTTATATTTGACAGTTGTACAATCACATTTGTAATGAGACTCATGCAAGAACGTTGTGGAATAAGCTGGAACAGCTGGAGCAACTGTATGCTTCAAAGATCGGCAACAACATATTGTTTTATCTGACAAAATTAATGTAGGTGAAATACTAAGAGGGTACTTCTGTAGCTAATCATTTAAACAATATGGAATGGATGGTTGATTAGTTACCAAAGATGGGTATAAAGTTTGACAACAAGGTGATTGCTCTAATGGTGCTAGCTTCATTACCAGAGTCTTGGGAGACTTTGAAGGTGTCTTTGACAAATATTGCACCAAATGACATATTATGTTGGACCCCGAACTTTCAGTAGAAATTAAAAATATTAAAATGAAATTAAATGAATGTTTTTGTATATGAATTGTGTTATTGATGTTTTTATGCTATAAGAAAATTGATAAGAAAATAATTGATTGGTTTTGATGACTTTGATATTTGAGTATATTTGTATGGGTTATGAAAGGAGTTGATTGAAATGGAAGTTCAAAAGCAAGAAATAAATAGTAAAAGTATGAGAATTTGAAGAATTAAGAAAGTTTGACTTTTTGGGGATGAATAGTTGACTTTTTGATTTGGACTGAATTTGAGAAAATGATCTTCATAAAACTTGTAGCTTATGTTGAAAGTTTTCTATCGCCATAAAGTATGATATTTTTTGATATTGAGATTGAAAGTTATGATCTTCCGAAGTTAAGGTTATTTTACTTTGTTTTTGAAAATACTCTTAAGTGTATGATTGTGTATGTTGTGTTTTGAGGCAAATTATGGACTGATATGTTTTGAATTGAGTAAAGTGATCTACATGAAAGTCATAGAAGATTTTTCCTAGCTTTCCAATGATGTGTAATATGTTATTTGTGGATGTGAGAATTGGAAGATATGAAATTTGGAAGTTTAGATATTATTTTAAGATGACACATGTTTGGTAGAAACTTTGACTGAAAAATTGACCAAAGTAGAGGTTGAAATTGCCCATCATGAAATTCTAACCTAAATTTCCATTATCGCATTCTTTTATTATCAAACATATTCTTGACACCTAACTCAAACAATCACTTTTGTTCTCAAAGAATTCATGACAATATATTCTCATCAATATCACATTCTTACTCATTTAATTCTATCCATAAAATCTCTTAACAAACATACGCGTCTATGTAAGATTCTAATACTGGGCTTTGATATCATAAATGTTAGGACCCGATCTCGAAACCGGACCCCAACTGAAAAACGAAAAAATAGAAACGAAAAAAACAAAGTGGTAGAACAAATCAAACGAATGCTAAACCCGAATGGGCCAAAACAAACATCATAATCGAAATCGAAGAATCAGATTTACCAAACGAAAGCAAATAAAAAACGAATCGAATAACAAATCGGATAAATCGAATGGCGAATCAAAACGAAAGCATAAGCATATCGGAAAGCGGAACCAAAAGCAAATCAAATGGCATCGGAATCGAACTCAAACAAAACGGTTCAATCAAATCATAAAGCGGAAATAAATCAAAAACGGATCCGACATCCGAAAACATGTATCTTAATAAAAAGCTTTTCGTTGAAAACCTTAGACTAAACCGATCTTTATCTAATCCAAACCGATATAATTTTTTTTCTTTTTCTTTTTCATTCATTAAAAACTCATACTAATTTTTTCCAATTGGAAATTCATCCTCAAATCCAAATCTCAAATCATAAGATTCTTCTTATACATTCATACATATCTCATAATTCATCTTTTAACCAAAATCTTATTTGTCTTTTTTTCAAAAATTGGGCAGCATAACGGCTGTATTTAAATAATCCCAAAAACCTGCAAATGGTTTTAAACTCACTTCTATATTCCAAACCAATCCACACAATTCATCGGACCTCCTG
>JANJEY010000005.1:66595907-66605922 GCA_024703695.1 Erythroxylum cataractarum
GAGTCGACCCGAGGTTGCACCCTGTGTTGCAATTCTTGGTATAAATTGATTTTGACCAGTTTCCAAGGATCAATCTTAGGATTGAACGATAAGTCGCGATCAGTATTTTATGCGAATTTTGGATGTAAGTATTGTAAGATATAAATTTGTAAAGTTTTGTTATGGTTTAGGTTAAATGTTGATTTCATGAACCCTAACAGGACAACCACCTTAATGTGAGGATTTGACATAGTTTGAATGGGAATTTGCTTTAAAGTTATTGTTGAGAATTGTGGCATATTTTCTGAGCTTTTTATTGCTATATGATATGGAATTTTTCGAAAATGGGATAAGAAGTTATGAATTTTGAAAGATTGGGTTATTGCTGAGAACAATTTGGGAAGGCTGAAACTTTGTTTGAGAATTTGATTTGGTTAGAGATGGAATTGGCTTTCAAGTTGTTCATGAAAGTTGTAGCATTTGTTTTGTTCTTTTGATTGATATAAAATTTGGAATTTTTGGCTAAAGGGATGAAAAGTTATAATTTTAGAAAGATGCTGAACTGTTGTGTTAAATGTGTGATTAGGCAGTGTCTTTGAGTGCATTTTTATACACCCTTAGAGGTGTTATTAACTTTTAAGCTCTTCATGAAACTTGTTGAATTTTTTGTGCTCTTTCCATCAAGTCCTAATTTGTAATTCCAAATTACCATTTTACCCTTCCCATCAGGGATGGGATGTTACAATGCATATCACTCCTTATAGAGATTGGTTCACTACAATTGAACCAGTCACTGCTAAGGTTTAAATGGCAAATTCTGGGCAGCAAAGGATAGAGGGGATTGGAAGTGTTTCCATCAACATTTTTGATGGAAAGAGAAGTATCCTAAGTAATGTCAGATTTGTGCCTAGAATAAGGAGGAATCTGATCTCTGAAAGTTTGTTTGATAAGCAAGGATTTCAGATTAGGAAAAAAGATGTACTCAAAGAAATCCTAAGGGATGGTAGAGTCGTTATTAGAGGAGTGGAAGGGGGTGGACTATACTATGTTATAGGCTCAACAGAAGTCAATCAAATTTCAAAAAATGGAAACCATGAACCAACCAAGCAATGGCATGCAAGGTTGGATCATGCAGGGAACAAAAGCTTGATCTATCTCTCTAAGAAAGGTCTCATCCCTGAACAAAACTTACAGAAGTTGGAATTTTGTGAATCCTGTGTGCTAGGAAAGCACCATAGATCAGGTTTTCAAAAGGGAACTTAGAGAGCCACAGAGATCGTGGAATATGCTCACAGTGATCTTTAGGGGCCAGCTCAAGTGCCCACAACTGGAGGAAAACTTATACTTTATGTCTATTATTGATGACAGATCTAGAAAGTGTTGAGTATATCCTTTGAAGAGAAAGGATGAAGCACTAGATAATTTCATAAAATGGCATACTAAAGGATGAAGCACTAGATAATTTCATAAAATGGCATACTCTTATGGAAAATTAGACTGGGAAGAAGTTGAGATGTTTAAGGACTGATAATGTATTAGAATACTATAATAAAGAGTTTGAGGAATATTACAACAAGCAAGGAATCCTAAGGCAAAAAACAGTAAGATCTATACATCAGCAGAGTAGAGTTGCTGAGAGACTTAATAGAACTCTCCTAAAAAAGACAAGGTGCATGTTACTCTCTTTGGTTGCTCACACTCTCTATGGGGAGAAGCAATTAGGACAGTAGCCTACCTATTTAATAGGCTCCCCACATCTGCTAATGAGTATAAGGCTCCACAAGAGATTTGCAATAATAAGAAACTTAACATTACCCACCTTAGGACTTTCAGATGTGCAGCTTATGCACATCAGAAAGAGGAAAAATTGGAACCTAGAGCAATTAAGGGAGTTTTCCTAGGCTATCAAGAGCAGGTTAAAGGACACAAGATCCTACTACTCCAAAAGGGAGGCTATAAAACAATCATAAGCAAAAATTTCAACTTCAAAGAAGACAAATTCCCTCTGCTGGACAAGAATTCTTCAAATTCAGACTCACAAAGGGAAATTTAGGAGCAATTAGGTTCACAGAACCAAGTAGCCCCTTTTAATGTACCACCAGAACCTGAAGAAGGTGGCACTCAACAACCCATTGATGTGGAGCCTATGCAATGCTCAACACATCTTGAACAAAGGAGAGAAGAGATTGAAGGTGTGGGTGAAGAAGAAACCCCACAAACAACTTCAACTGATGAACAAGGAAGCATACAAGACTATCAACTCACAAGGGATAGGAATCCAAGACATAGAATCCCTAATATGAGGTACATTGACTCAAACTTGGTTGAATATGCTTTTCTTGTGGCTAAGGGTACTGAATGGAAGGCTCCTGAAACTTTTGAAGAAGCCATGACTAGAAGTGATCCTAAACAATGGAATGAAGCTTATGAAAAAGAGTATTCTTCCCTAATGAAGAATAAGACTTAGACTTTGGTGCCTAGACCTCCTAACGTCAAATTTATGGAGAACAAATGGTTATTCAATCTAAAAGAAGGAATACCATAATCTGAACCAAGAATCTACAAGGCAATACATGTAAATAAAGGTATAGGCAGAAAGAAGTAGTTGACTACAAATAAATATTCTCACTATTAGTCAAATTTAGGACAATCAAACTCATTCTAGTGTTAAATACTGTCTATGACTGGGAAATCCATCAAATGGATGTCAAGATAGCTTTCATATATGAAAAGCTAAAGGAGACCATCTACATGAAAAAACTAGTTGGTTTTGTAGAAAAAGATAAGTCTGATTGTATCTTCCTGCTTCAGAAATCCCTCTATAGGCTAAAGTAAGCACCTAGACAGTGGAACAAGAAGTTCCATGAAATAGCTAGTGAGATGAATTTTGTAAGAAGTGCCTATGATTACTGCTCATAATACAAGAACTTAAGAGGGACAGAAGCCATCTTCATGCTAGTCTATGTAGATAACTTGATTATTGCTGGAAAAGAGCTAGGCAAAATAATTGAAGTAAAGAATACTCTGAACAAACACTTTGAATGGAAAGACTTGGGAGAAGCTCAGAAGTTACCAAGGATGCAAATTATAAGGAATATGAGAGAAGGAAAACTATGGGTGAATCAAAAAAGTTACATCTAAAAGGTACTAATTCAGTTTAACATGGAATTAGCAAAACCTACTTCTATTCCTATAAGTTCACATATTCGGATGGTTGCTTATAAAAGCCCCCAAACTGAAGAAGAAAAGAAGGCTATGTTAAATACCCTTATGATGTTGGAGTTGGTAGCATCATGTATATAATGCTCTGTACTAGACCTGATCTTGCTCATGCTATTAGCATTCTAGGCAAGTTCATGTCCAATCCTAGCTTTGAACAATAGCAAGGACTGAAGAATATCTCCAGATACCTTGCTAGAACCCTAAGCTATGGACTGTGTTTCACTAAGACTAAGCTATCTAAAATCAATAATCTAATACTACATGGATATGTAGATGCAGGCTACATAGCAGATAAATACATAAGAAAATCAATGTCTGCATACTACTTTACATTAGCAGGAAACACAACTAGTTTGAAAGTACAACAATAATCAATTGTATCACTCTCAACTATAGAAGCAGAGTTTTATGCAATTACAGAAGGGGTAAAAGAATTAACATAGCTATCAGGCATCCTAAGAGAAATCCAAGCTAACCTAGCTAACACCAATAGTCAAAGTGCACTGTACCTGAGTAAAGACTCGGTCTTGCATGAGAGGTCCAAGTATGTCGATGTTCAACTCCAATTTGTTAAGGATAAAATAGCACAAGGCTTCTTTAACTTAGAGAAAATCAAACGTGAGCAAAATCCTTTAGACTTCAGAAGAAAAAAAAATACTAATTCTAAAGAAATTTATTGTTTGCAGGGACTACTTACAGATTACAGAAGCCCCTTGATTTTGAAGGTAGATCCATATGATCTCACTGAAGTGACAAAAATTAGGGTTTTGATTTTCAAAATTACTCTCAAGTTTTTTATTCAGAGTGAAGATTGATGTAGTAAGGGGAAATTATGTGATGGAAATCACACTTACTCCACCAATCCACACTTAGAGACATCAAACAACAAGGAAAGTTGAAGAACAAATGGTGTGTGTGTAAGGTGTCTGAAAAGCATGGAAGAGAGAGAGAAGGAATGAGTAGCTCTCGAAGGTTTTGACTACAGAGACAAAATGAATATGTTTAAGACATACCCATGTGTGAAATACATGACAAGATTCAAGCCAGAAGCATCACACCTAAACATTTTTGTATTATAAATATCACAAGCTTCAAATATTATAAAAAACACAACAGAGGAAGGACCTTTAATAAGTCACGTAGAAGGCACATGGAGTTTGTCTGATACATACAAGAACATCCGAAAGCACTCCCTTCATCAGTTATAAAAGAAACACAACAAAAGCATCATATATAAGAGATACACATACTTCATCAATCACAACAGATTGTTATCATCATAAGAGAGTGTAAAGAGTTGAGAGTGAGAAAAAAATTAGAGAATGTTTTATCAGTTTTTTGTTTAAAAAAGATAACAATACAACAAAACTATCCCAACAAAAGCTCTAAGATAAATTACGGCATTTCTTATATTCACTATTAACAATAGCAAATGCTTAATATTTGTACGTAATTCAGAGATTGCAATAGGTATTGCTTGAAAATCATGTTTCCATCAAAATAACCTTCTATTAAGATATGTTGGTTTTGCCATTGATCACCTCCAAATTTACTTTCAAAGGCTATCAATACCTCATTAGCTAGTAGAAAGCGGGATTAATTCATGGATAGTCAAGACCCTTTTCCATGCTGGAAGATTGTAACTTATCAACTATGTCCGAAATTAACTAACCATCCGAAGGTTTCACTGACAAGTCAACTATAGAGCTATTAAGATAAGTACACCCTAAATTGCATTGATATAACATGGTTCAAAAATTGCCTCCTTAAAGCAGCAACTCCAAATCTAGTTAACAATCTAGAGATTGAAAACTAAAGATAAGATCCAATACATAAATATGTCATCCAAATGTTGCATTTTATGCCACAACACATTCGAGAGCTAAAACATCTTTCTTTGAGTGCACATAGTCTTCTCACATATGAAACAACCTATTGGACCTTTGTAACTATGTATGGCCTCCTATTCCTTAGGAAACTCCATTGATTAAGGGTTGCAAACTTTATAAGAAATATGGTGAATTTTACCTTACTCAAGCTCAATCTAAGTTATTGCATATTATATATCGCAAGAAAAAAAGGGCCAAATCTTCAAAAGTACACAATAAAATAGATAGAGCTTCTAAGATTGATCTTCAGCTGAAGTAGGTAGGTCTACATGATAAAAAGCATCAGAGAACCTGGACCCCTATTATCAAAGTTAGATGAAACCTATTGACTAACTGAAAACTATTAAAACAAAAACATTGGAATTTGGCAACTCTCTCTTCTACTGAAACCCCAACTGTCTGTACAAGAAAAACATAGGGAAATGAAGAATTTATCAGTAGCTACAGAGCTCCTTCATATAAGTAGAAATACTCATAGTCATGTACTGACCTTCTATGATCTCCTGATCACTAATACATAGTGTTGATTTTAGAGTCTGCCACCCGCTGTAAAAATCAAGAGACCGTCTCCCACATGATATCTTGGCTCAATACTTAGATTTGTATTACTTCTTATTATTTTATATTAATATATTTTTAATTAAAAAAGAAAAGAATTTAGGAATTTGGAACAATTCCCAAAAAAGAAAATCAATTTATATGAAGTATAGAAAAAAATTAAGTATATTTGAATTTAAAAAATCAACAATGCCAATTGTTATCATAAATTTTAATTGCTTTTATAATTGGACGATTGCGTTATTACTAGTATATATGATCAATATCAAAGTTGTCCTTACATAGATTGTTACAACCTACAATAAGAGACTACATTCACAAAAAGGATGTGTCATTCGAAAATATCAAAATAAAACATCCTTATTCTATTCTTATATTATAGCTTGTTCTTATATTCAACATATATAGACTTAGGTATAACAAGGATGTTAGTCTATATGAAGTTATCCATATTGGGCGCATCTGGTGTTTTTTTTTTTAAAGGAAAACTAAAATGAGCAAAATAAACTTAAAATATTTAGCGTGGTTCACCATTAATTTTGGGTTATGTCCACACAAAAAAACTTAGAATAATTCTTCCACTATTATAAATAGTAGATATATAGAGATAAAACCAAAACAGTGACTCATAAGGGGTTTCCCAACCTTAAAATACTAACCTTATTACTTTGTCACTCACCAACCTTTTATCAGAGCATTGCTTTACTCTGATTTTCTTCTATATATTTTTTTATGTTTTGGTATGAAGTAGGGAGTGCCTTATATAGGTACTCTACCGCATGAGACAGCTTCCTTGTAGCAGCCTTCTTTCATTTTTTTCAACTAATTTGTTGAAAACTTGGTGTCTCTCCATGTGAGAAGGACCCATATTCAACAAATCTTCCCCTCTCGGTTACATGGAGGACTCTATCATACCTGCTACGGATCTACAATACTCAAACTTGCCTTTTGATAGAATCTTGGTTAAAATGTATGATCCATTTTCATCAGTATGGATCTTTTCTAACTGTAATTGTTTTGTATCTATCACATCTCTGATCTAGTGATATCTCATATCAATATGTTTTGATTGTGAGTGAAAAGAGGCATTCTTACCAAAGTGAATAGCACTTTGATTGTCACAAAGTAGCCGATACTGTTCTTGCTTGATACTAAGTTCATTAAAGAACTTCTTCATCCACAGTAACTCCTTACAGGCTTCCGTTGCTGCAATAAACTTTGTTTCGGTTGTAGAAAGTGCAACATACTTCTGTAACTTTGATTGCCATGCAACAGCTCCCCTGCAAAAGTAATCAAGTAACCTGATGTAGACTTTCTCAAGTCAATATCTCCAGCCATATCAGCATTTGTGTAACTAGCTAACACAGATTCTAGTATTTCAAAACATAAGCATATTTTGGATAACTCTCGAAGATACCTGAGAATCCAATTGACTGCAGCCCAATGTTCCTTTCTAGGATTTGAAAGGAAACGACTCATAACTCCAACTGCAGGAGCAATATCTAGCCATGTACAGACCATGGCATACATAAAACTTCCAATTATTAAAGCACAAGGAATTCTGGACATTTCTTCCTTCTCTTCTTCTATAGAAGGGGACTCTCTGGAACTTAATTTAAAGTGATTAGTAAAAGAACAATTAATCGCTTTAGCTTTGTCTAGTTTGAATCTCTAAAGTACTTTATTAATGTAATTGTCTTGTGACAACCATAGTTTCTTGGCACTTCTGTCTCTGATAATTTGCATGCCAAGAATCTACTTTGATGATCCCAAGCCTTTCATGGCAAAAGACTTATCTAGTAGTTTCTTCAGATTGTTGATTCTAGAAACATTATTACCAACAATCAACATATCATCCACATAAAGCAATAGAATATTGAAATCATCATCAAAGAACTTCTTTACAAATACACGGTGATTTAAAGTAGTCTTTTTGTAACCATGCTCTCTCATAATAGACTTGAACTTCTTATACCACTGTCTTAGTGCCTGTTTTAGACCATATAGACTCTTCTTTAGTCTACAAATATAGTCTTCTTTTCCCTTTTTTACGAAACCCTCTGGTTGCTCCATGTATATCTCTTATTCCAAATCCCCATGTATGAAGGCAGTTTTGGCATCCATTTCTTCAACCTCCAGATTAAAACTTGTGGCTATCCCTAGCACTGTGCGTATGGATGTCATTTTTACCACTGGGAAAAATATCTCGTTAAAGTCAATACCCTTCCTTTGGTTGAATCCTTTGACTACTAATCTTACTTTGAATCAAGGATGGTTGTTATTTTCTTCATGCTTGATTTTGAACACCCACTTATTCTTCATTGCTCTTTTGCCTTTTGGCAACTTCACCAGTTTGAATGTTTTATTCTCATGCAAGGATTTCATCTCGTCTTGTATGGCTTCTTTCCGTTTCTTCTTGTGTTCATCATTCATGGCTTCATCAAAGCTTTCTGGTTCTCCCCGTTAGTCAACATTACGTACTAATCAACTAAATATCTAGTAAATGACTGTCTATTTCTACTAGATCTTCGTAATGGGACTGGAGAATCTTTAGGTGCTGGTGGTCATCATCATCCTCTGGTTCAACTTCACTGGGGGCATCTGCATTATCAGCTTTTAGCTTATCATTCTGCACTTCATCTCTAACTTTTCTAGACACCACTATTGGAGGATTCAATCAGAAGCTTGTTGAGTCATCATCAGAGCATAACTTCCTTCTCCGCCTTATTGATATCTTCAATAAACATAGCATCATGATTCCTGATAAGTCTTTTCTGCACCGGATCATATAAATACATACCATCGTATCTTGACATCAACCTTTTTTTTCATCTTTAGGAATATGGATAAAGGCCTTACAACCAAAGACCCACAAATGATCATAGGAAATATCCTTTTTTAACCACACCTTTTCTAGAACTCCATACTGGAGGGAAACATATGATGAACGATTTAATGCATACACAGATGCAAGTAAAGCTTCAACCTAAAATGCCTTAGGCAACTTTGAATGTGAAATTAGACATCTAACTCTTTCCATCAAAGTCCTATTCATCCTCTCAGCTACGCCATTCAATTGTGATGTTTTTGGTGGTTCCATTTGATGTCGAATACCATGCTCTTTACAGTAAATATCAAATAATCATATGTACTCTCCGCCATTATCTGTCCGAATGCACCTCAACTTCTTCCCAATTTGTCTCTCAACTGAGGCGTGAAATTGTTTGAACACATCTAGCATTTCATCTCTAGTCTTCAGAGTATAGGCTCACGTTTTCCTATAATGATCATCAATAAAAGTTACAAAGTATTGTATGTTACCGAGTGACTTTGGCAATGGTCCACACAGATCTAAGTGAACCAGATTTACAACATTCTTCATTTTGGATGGTGAAAAACTTTGGCAAGAAACCCTGTTTTGTTTCTCTGTTAGACAATCTGCACATATCTTATGATGTATTTGATTTAAACCAGATAGCATATTTCTTTTTACAAGCTAAGTCATCCCTTTCTCACCAATGTGGCCTAATATTTTATGCCATAAATCAATTGTATTATCATTCTCCACTGTATTGACAACATCATTAGAGAGTTTTTCATACATCATATATAGTCTTGAGTGCTTCTGACCTCTAGCCACTACTAAGGACCCTTAGTAAGCTTCCATTTTCCGTTTCCAAAAGTATTTTAGAAACCTTCATCATCTAGCCTGTTTATAGAAATCAAGTTCAGAAGCATATCAAGAATGTACTTGATATCTTTCAACAACAGTCTTGAACCATTCACTGTCTCTAAAGAAACATCTCCTTCGTTAACAACATTTGATAGATTTCCATTTGCTATCTTAACAACACTAGAATTCTCAGGTGTGTAATATGAGAAAAATTGTTTGTGAGATGTAATTTAAATAGTAGCTCTACTGTCAACTATCCAACTTGTTTCTTATGATACCAAACTGACTATCTCTATATCAATAACAAGGCTGAACACATCAACAATGTTACTTTGCTCATCATCACTACTTTCTTCTTTCTTCACATCTTTGCCTTTTTCCTTCTTCAACTTTCTGCAAAATTTCATGATGTGACCCTTACAGTAATGACATTTCATATTTGCATTTCTGTTTGACTTTCCTCTGCTCTTGTCTCTGGACCAATGTTATGAATACCGTACCGGACTCGGTACCGGATTGAGCTCTGAACGGAACTGTACCAGTACCGGTCGGTACCAGGTACCATTTCGGGATATTTTTTAAATTTATAAAATAGTCCCTAAACTTTTTAAAAATTGCAAAATAATCCATATTGATATATTATACAACTGTACTGTATACTTTACTAGTTTACTGTTTACATCAACCATGCTTT
>JANJEY010000005.1:66612007-66628996 GCA_024703695.1 Erythroxylum cataractarum
TTTGAAGTTTCCATTGTATATTGTATATGTTTAAGCATGTATGGTTGTATGTTTGTAAAAGCAAGCATGAGCTTGTAGTTTCTTTATGATATGGAAATGAGTTGATGTTTAGGAGTTAGGTTAGAATGCCTAAGATTGTGTTGTTGCCATTTGGAGTTGATGTGGTTTGGTTGTTGGATATGTGTGAGAATTTGGGAGATTGAAGTGTTTTTGTGTAGGTGGAAGTTAGGTTGGAAAATTGAAGATTTTGGCTAGAGCATTTTTAGGGGAGGTGCTGTCCATTTTTTTTTAAAATGGGCAGCCACCTTGCTTTGGCTTTTAGAGCATGTTAGAGTAGGAATTTGAGTGAGAGGTATTTCTTAAAGTTTGTAGAGCTTGTCAAGATCTCTAAAACGGTATAAAATGGGTTAATTTCCGACTTAGGATGAAAAAGTTATGGGCGTTTGAAAATTTCTGATTACTATTCATTTGGTCATTTTTACTATTCATATGGTAATTAGCTAGACAATATCTTTAATCAAGTTTCTACTTCTTTTGATGATCGATATGCCTTTTGTTTTCTTCATGAAGGTTGTAAAACATCTTTGAATCTTTCCGATGATGACATATAGGACATTTTCGATTCTTTTATATCAAAAGTTGGAACTTTTCAATTTTGGCATGATGTAGGAGCAGTTAAGTTTGGAATAAACATTTAAAGCAACTTATGGATGACTTTGTTTTTAACATCCTCTCCGAAAGGTATAGCGTTTCTAATTAGTTTTTGATAAACGCTAAATCTTTGAAATTTGGATTTTCGAGACGTTTTTTGTTTTCATTTGACCTAGAGGCATGTAATTTCATATTAGCTTAGGCATAGGAGTAATTATGGGCCCTAAGCAGATCATATTTTTATTGGAGGATAATTAGGGTAAATTTATCAAGTTTTATTCGGATATCGTGAACTTAAGTTCGAGTTGAGGTTTAATTAGTGGTGAGGAATCGCTCCCTCGTGAGATGTGCATCCAGACGTCATGCAGGACGTCGGACACGTGTCGCACCAGGGAGGGGTTCCAACAAGGGCGGCGGAGACGGACGGAGTGTAGGCGAGAAGAGAGAAGAAGAGAGGAGTAGGTCGGGCCGTCCGGAGGGGGGGTTGGGTAGATTTTTAGGTTAAAAGTTTTTGTTTTCGCAAATAGGTCCCTAGGAAAATCAGAAATTACCAGAATCACCGGTATTTTTCTGGAATCACTGGTACCAGCCGGTACCGGCCGAAATTTATACCTGGTAACTTCGTACCAGTACCGGTTTCCAGCCGGTACGGAACATACCAGCCGGTACCGACCGGTACGGTACGAAACTCGGATCATTGCTCTGGACTTTAGACCTCTAAATTGACTCCTTCCTCTATTTTCTAAAAGTAGAACATCTAAATGTGATGAAGAGGCTGCATACTGTGATTTACGTATCATCTCTTCATTTAATATACTAATTTTAACAGACTTCATATTTAATACATCATTTGGTGCAATATTTGTCAAAGACATCTTCAAAGTCTCCCAAGACTTTGGTAATGAAGCTGGCACCATTAGAGTCACCTCGTCGTCAAACTTTATGCCCATGTTTGATAACTGATCAACCATCCCTTCCATATTGTTTAAATGATCAGCTACACAAGTACCCTCCTGGTTTTTTGCCTCCATAAATTTTTTTAGATAAAATAATTTGTTGTTGCCGGCTTTTGAAGCATACAACTGCTCCAGCTTATTCCACAACGTTTTTGCATGAGTCTCGTTACAAATGTGATTATACACATTATCATCAACAATCTGTCGAATATAACCACAGGCTCGTTCATGCTCAAACTCTCAATCTTCATTGGACATCTCCTCCTGTTTAGTTGTCGAAAATACCGGCAAATGCATCTTTGTAATCATCAAGACATCCTTCATCTTGGCTCGCCATATGCGGTAGTTAATATCGTTTATATTGATCATTTTGTTTGTCTTCACCAGAATAGTATCGTCAAACCCCACTGGAATAGTACTGCAGGGCTCGGTAATTAATAATTTGTAAATAGTACCGCAAATAGTTCCACAGGACCCAATTACTATTACTACAGTGTTTCACCTTGCAAATTTATTGAAAAACTTTAGAATACTATTCATCACCTTTGTCATTGTACGTCAACTTTTCGAACAGATTATGCCAAAAAATTCGTTGTAATTTTGTCTTCCCTATGACATATTTGTTTTCAAAAAATACCTTTAATGAAAACATAGCTCTAATATCACTTGTTGGGCACAGCAGGTGTATTTTTTTTAAAGGAAAAATAAAATGAGCAAAATGGAAATAAAATATTTAACGTAGTTTACCCTTAATTTTGGGCTACGTCTACGGAAAAAACTCAGAATAATTTTTTTACTATTATAAATAATAGGTATACAGAGATAAAACCAAAATAGTGGCTCACAAAATGTTTCACAACCTAAAAATACTAACCTCACTATATTGTCACTCACCAACCCTTTATAAGAGCGTTATTTTGCTCTGATTTTCTTCTATATATTTTTTTGTGCTTTGGTATGAAGCAGGGAGTGCCTATATTAAGCACTCTGTCGCATGAGATAGTGCTTTGCAGCTATTTTCTTTCATTTTTTCAACTAATACAGTATCGAAGTCAATGCCGAGTTTGTTGAAAATTTGATGTCCCTCCATATGAGAGGGACCCATACCCAACAAGCCTTCAGATCTCCTGTATTCGTTACCATGTGCCCTTTATACCACAAATCATCCCAACCATCCAATTCATTCAAATGGATGGTTGGGATGGTTCATGATACAAAAGGCACAGAGCAACGAGTACAAGAGATCTGCTCCCACCCAACAATCCATTTTATTTCTTGGCATTGTAGTCATATCCATATGCGAGGGTATGATTTTGTTCATAGGTTACACAGTAAATTAATGGAGTCCGTTAATATGTCCATTAGATGCATCAACTAGCTAATAAAATGAGTTCTGAAAAGTCCCAGTAGTCCATACCATAAGCTATAGAACTTAGGGGTATTTGGTTTGAGGGTTTGGGAATGAAGGAATAGAACACTTGTAAAAAACAGTGTTTGCTTTGGAGTTTTAATTCCAAGGGAATAGATTTATCCCGTTAAATTTTGGAATCTACTAAATCCACCAAGGGGAGTGGGTATCGAGTTTTCATTTCAATCTAAGTTTTTATTACGTTTATTTTTTACTCTTTTATCCTCAACCTTTGCCCTGTCATTCTCTTTACTTCGTTATCGCCTCTCAATTTCTTACGATCTCTCATCCTGCCTTATCGCATCTCATCAACGAAAGAATTTCTTGACAAAACTAATTAATTTTTTTTTACAAACATATAGAGATAGCCTCAATAAACATATGAAGGGCAAATTATTTTCATTTTTATTTAGGTTAAAAATATCATTATATTATCTTTCATTCCCGTTAATACAACAAACCAAACAACATTATTAGTATTAATACAAAAACCCAAGTTACAAACCAAACATCATTTTTTATTTTTCATACCCATCCACATCCCCTTCTACTATTATACCCGTATCTATAGCCAATCCCGTGCTCAAACCAAATGCCTACTTAGAATTAAAACAGGACCCACATCGAGAGTGATAGAAAATCAATACGAAGACTTCAATCAGTTTTGAGAAAGGAGGTTTTCAATTGCATCGGTCAAGGCGGAGCTAGTAGCGCTATAACCACCGTCAACAACCAAATTGACACCACTCACGTACTTGGCCTCATCACTGACCAGGTACAAGGCTGCGTGTGCTATATCCTCTGGCTCCAATACAGCCTCTTTCAAGTTCGAAGCTGCACTGGCCAACTTCTCCACCTCTGTCTTGTTCAAACCTGAAGCTATCTTTTGAAATATCGGAGTTGCAACCATATATGGTGAAACACAGTTAACCCTTATGCCATGAGCCCCCAACTCCACGCACATGCTCTTGGTCAACCCCACAACCCCATGTTTCGCGGCCACATACTCGTGTGGCGCCTTAGCTGTTACAATCGTAGAAAGCATGCTGGAAGTAAACAGGATACAGCCTTTCCTCGCTGGAATCATTACCCTGGCGGCATGTTTCGCGGTCAAGAATGGTCCAAACAAATCGACATCGATGACCCTCTTGGCTTCTTCATTATCAGAATCTAAGATTGTCGAGCCCAGCTTGCCTGCGATTCCAGCATTACTGAACATGATATCGAGTTGACCGTACTTGGACACCGCCAGGTCCACAGCTTTTTCCACATCAGTGTCTCGGGTCACGTCGCAGTGAACGTAAGAGACGGCCTCTTGTGAGTCGAGTTCTTTGCAGAGGGAGTGTCCAAGATCATCTTGAACGTCTGCAATCACGACCTTGGCTCCATGTTGTACAAACAGTCTCACTGTAGACTCGCCGATGCCACTAGCTCCGCCTGTAATCAATGCTACTTTTCCTTCAAGCCTACAAGAAATCCGAAATATTGTAACAAATTATTTGAGTTTGAATGAATCCAATCTGGAATCCATGCAATATGTAATCGAAAATTGGGTTTAGAGGTCATAACCTTACCTTCTGAAGACGGAAGATTTAAAAGACGTAGTCATGGTTGTTTAATGCTTAGCCCTTGATTGCTGGTGTTGGGGGACTAGCTAGTTTTATACACAAAGACACTTGACAAGTTAATTTTTTGTTTGCAAAAAATATATAAACTTGTTTGCCTGAAAGAATTGAATACAATTAAGGGACTTTTTCAACTCTTAGAAACTGTAGACATTAGGTTTATTAAATAATTGAAATCGCGAAAAAAATATTTATAAAAATTCTTTTTATGTTTTAAACCTCTTATAGAAGCAGTGGAGAATAAGTTTATTCAAAAATTAAAAATCAGCAAATAGTATCTATAAAAAAAATTTAATGTTTTGATCAAATATTAAAATTAATAAAAATTAAGTAATTGAAATGAACAAGTGATGTTCATAAAAGTTAAAACTATTGAAAATATAATTCTCTTTGTTCTTTTTAAATAATAGAATTTTGTAAAAGATGTTTCATTATAAGAATAAATTTATATCAATTATTTTTAAAATAATTTTGTTATTAATTTTATAAATTATCCCTTATTCAAGATAATTTTTATACCAATTTCTTAAATATAATTTAATCACTTAATTATCAAATCAGAATAATTTTACCACAAATTAAATGTGCATCCTTAAAAATATGAACTAAACAATTCATGGATTTCTTTTAAAAATTACAGAAATTTATTTGTATTCTGTCTATAGAGAATAAGTCTGATACTAGAGCTAATTGTTTATTTTCACATATATCTCTTGTCATATGACATCAAGAGAGTTTCTTGTATTAAGATTATTCCAAAATGAGCTAAAATTAAGGTTAAAATGAATATGAAAGATTATTCAGTCATTAATTAAACAAGTGAAGATAAAAAATAATTACTACATGTATAATGGGAAATCAAGCATTGTAAGTTACCAGAATTATCTAGATATATAGTAACAGAATTTTCATACACATTTAATCCATGCCTAGAACACGACTACTGGGTAGTTGGTTGATAATGAAATATGTCCATTTTTTTTTTGTAAAACAAAGTCATTATTTACATGCAGAAACAGAATTTGTCACACTCGTTCAATTCATGTTATCACGCCAAGCTTATGAGACTTTTGCTAGAACAAATGAGCAATCTGATTATAATGAAAAACACTCTTGCAACCGTAACCCTTAAGTTCTATTTTCATTTAACTGATACAATTGTGGTAGGGTTTCTACACAGACAAGATCCTCTCCGTTTTTCAATGTTGGATAGATCGGTGCATATCACCCAATTGGTTCCATCGGTCGAACGAAAATCATCTAGAAAGTTGGTGAGCCATCACATTCCTATAAAGTAATTTATCTAAATGATGAAAGCAAACATTTTCATTTTAAACTTTAATGTTTACATCAAAATATGTCAAAATTTAATATCTTTTGGAATATATACAAAGAATTCAATTTTTGTGATATAAATTTTAGTCTTTTGGAATATATTTAATTTTTTCACCATGATGTTACCTACATTAGTAGCTTTTTGTGATGCTCGGAGATATTTTATTGTAGGGTTATGTGTTAGGGAAAATTATACATGGTATATATTTTATATCCTTAGACATACGTCATTCTATAAATGGTATCTATTTTAGTCTTGAGTATATCACTACAAGAAAATAATACAATTTGCGACATTTAAAAAATGTTACAAAATGTCAAAAAATATCACAAAATACAATTTGCGACGTTTTAGAAAACGTCATAAAAAACATCGCGTAATATGGTGTAGGCATGGACATTTCATAAAACTTCACGGAATGTGATGTATGCAATGACATGTGTGTATTAAATGCACCATTTACTTGAACAAATCCCATCGATAAATATAAGTATTCTAACCAAAAGTTTAACCATAGCACTAGTTAGACCTACGTGTCTTGATTGCTCAAAATGTTTCAAAAGTAAGGAATGTAAGGTGGAAACAAAAGTCACCAGCTCCCTTGCCCTTCTTCCTCTAGATCTTCTTCATGTAAAACTCTAGCTCTTTGCCTTCCAATATGAATCTATCACCCCTAAAAAATATTCACATTAGCCTACCCTAGCAAAAGGAAATTTTAAGAAATAAGACCATACAAGGAAAATCAATAATGAGCTCTCCAACTTCTGGAATCCTAACAATATAGCATCTTTATTGTCCCAGGTATACAACTGGCTCCTTGAGTAGTTCAAAGTTTAGGATCACTGAATCTTGGTATTTCACTTATAAGCAACTAACTGAGAGTAGGTGATCTCATACCCATCAGCATGGTCACATTGACCAGGACGTGACGAAATGCAAGCTAATAAACGTCCACTGCCAACAAACAAAAAGGAGAGATTGCATGTTAGGGAACTGCACAACCAACAGAAAGGATGAGGCAATGTTTGAGTAATACCTCTACTTCCTTCTTGGTAGGTGATGTAGTTTTCTTCTTGCTACCAATGTCAACCTTATAGTGCTGGAGATACCACTGCTTGAAAGGTGTTGCGTCAACTTGAACAATGGCACTCTTCACTGAAGTTTTAGTTCACACCAATTTATTATTAGATGCATTGTACACCACATCAAGAATCAATCACTAGTGCCTGATTCTTGATGTGGAGGCTCTAGTTTAATTAGTCACTAGTGCCTCCATAAGATGAGGAGGAAATTTCTTCGTACATAGTTTCTTTCTTAACTCGACTGATGTAAATGCCCTGCACAAAGTAAGGAAGCTTAGGAAGATCGATAATCAAGAAAAAAAATCTTGAAAATAACATAATGAACCTAAATCAATTTACCCCCCTTTACTGCAACTAACTTTATTTGAGTAAACAACAATTGTGATCAATATAGGAACAGAGAATATGGAGAAATCAAATGGATGATTTTAGCAACTTATTCAAAGATACACAATATACATTAACAAATGTAAATAGTTTTAGTTAGGTCCTCAAAATATCCAGAATATTCTTTGCCCCAATGCACATGTGCATAATAGCAGTTAGACTTGTGTGCTTAAAGAACTCCATAAGAGTGACCTTATATGATATCAAAGAAACATACGAAGCAAAAACCATGTTCTAACCTTGTTACAAGTAATTCAACTGCCACTTTCTCTGCATCTTGCTTGGTTTTAATGTCAAAAGGACTTGCTTTATGAATCCTCATCTCCTCATTCACATCTTTTGGCTCTTCCATGAGTTTGTTGTTATCAATACTAAAGTTGAGACTTATTTCTTTTTCTGAAAATTTCAATGATGGAATACTTTAAATGTGATGCCTAACTAGTAAACACTAAGAAAGTTGCTTATTCAGCTCCTTTCTTTATGACATGATCAAAGGAAATAATAATTGTAGAAAAAAGGGAAATAAGAAAATACAAGAACTGTAGTATAATAGCTTCAATTTCCAAACAAGTTAAGGCTAATAAATTTCAAAGTTCCATGACACAGAAAAACACATTTTTAGTATTTGGTATCTATATCTAAACACATTGTCTCCTCAAACAAAAAAATTGGACGCAATTAACTAGTAGAAGCTCAAATAAAAGACAAGATATCGTGAACTTAAAATCACTTGGTTCATCAAGTGAACCAGGAATTCCATAAATGCTACCTTTTCAAAAACCCTTCATGGGTAAAGAATTCTTAGAGTCATTAACCTGCGAAGATATCTTAGGAATGTGTCTGATGGGAACCGATCCCTGCATTTCAACGCAAAATTGTTGTGCTTCTCTTTTCCCTAAAAATCAAATCATTATAACAAGAACATCCTAAAACCTCCAACCTTCACATACCTAAAAGGAAAGTAAGAAAATTTCAAAACTTTAAACACTAAAGGAGTGGCACCTAATTATCATAATATAGCTTTAGAAAAATAATTCCCAATTTCTAGCAGCCAAGAAACTGATATTACAATAGAAAGTCATGCTCGATTAGAATTAGAAGCATAACTAGATGGGATAAGCAAAATTTGAAATGAAGTTGTTCCTTTTCCACTAATGTCTTATAAAACAGACATTGAAAAAGACATTAATGAAGAGACCTCACCAGTTATTTGACAAGACGCAAAATTGGAGACAACAAGACATTTTAGAGCCAAAATTTCCAACAAGAATAGTCATTTTGTCGAGCTCTAGAGATGAATTGGTTAGTTAAAAATTATAGAATATTATTACAAAATCTAACAACAGAAGCAATTATTACAAAATCAAACAACATAAGCAAATCAATAATCATACAACCAGATAACAAAAGCATATCAAAGCTAAAAGAAAGTTAACTTATAGAGATCCATGATGTGGTTTCTGCAAATAGCACAGTTATCTACAACAATATATGTACACATCAAGCAAACAACAACAATCAGAACTCTCAAATTAAAGAAAAATTTCCAGTCCATAACATTCACGTATGGGTTCAGACATAGGCGACGAGCATAAAAGAAAGAAAGTCAAGAAAGTAATAAAATTAGGGTTAAGATTAGGGTTAGGGACAAGGAGGAGAGGTTACCCCATGCCCAGAGAGTAACAACCCTCCACTTCTTAATCTCGAAATGATTGGGCTTCTTAGTGAAGGAAGAAGAAGCAGCGCTGCTAGAGGCCTCACATTTGGGTGGGAAGAAGGCAGAGAGAAGAAACTAGAGAAGACTAGTCTTCGATGACGGTTGTGTAGGTGGTGATGATGGCAGTGGCAGTGAGAATGCGTTTGGTGGGGAGAGACATTAACAAAAGAAGTGACAGTGTTCTGGGATCCTATTAAGTGAGCCCAACCAAAAATAATAAGATAGGAAAATCCGTGACGTTTTATTCAACAAAACGTCGCAGTTTCAATTTTGTGATGTTTTAATAAAAAAACGTCTCAAAAAGTATTACAAATTCGAGACGTTTTAATAAAATGTCACAAAAAATTCAATCTTTTTGTGGCATTTTTTAAATGTCATAAAAAGTTTTCACAATCCGCAACATTTATATTAACAAAGAATTTGTCCATTCCACATTCAAATTGTTTCCTTTATATTAATAAAGAATTTTGACACATGTATTTATTTATTTTTATAAGAAAGTTCAAGTACTCCTAATAATTCAACCTCTTTAGGTTTAGAAATATTTGACGATCCAACTTGGGTTCATGTTAGATTGGTTCCTGATATGAAGAACCATACCTTTTATTTATATTGCAACTAACATTTGAAAGGAGGAGGAATCACCATATTAAAGAATCACTCAGTTGGAATCAAAGGTGATGTAGAGGTTTGTAAACATAACCAAAAAAATTTACCTACAATTTCAATGTAGTAAATTTTTAATATACCTTTTAACAAGATCATATACCATGTTGAATTATAACTATTTTGTGACATTTTTAATCCATATTATTGTATATAATATTTAGATTTTTTGTTAATTTATTATAACAATTATACAAAAACAACTGATAATTTGAAGCATTGTATATAAAAAAAATAAGATGACACTAAATTTGTTTATGTGCAAGATTTTAATTACAACTTCAAAAATACTTATATACAAAATAATAAATACGGAGATTAGTTTAATTACTCAACCTCGTTTTCATCTTCACTGCTTACATAATTTGGGCTAAGTAATTTTTTAGGTACTTTTCATGCTTGGCCAATTTTTTTAAGCAACCTGTTTTCCTCTTCAAGATGTTGAACATATGTTGGTCTTGATTAAGATGAAGTAGTTGGCTTAGGGACAAATTCGAGACCTTTGATATTTTTGGATCACGTACCTAGCACCTTGTTGCAAATATCTTCTACATTTGCCTCATTTTCCTCAGACATTGATGTTTGCAACAACTCTTGCATTTTATTCTAAAATTAAATAACCAAATCAATATTAAATGTAAATATTATTAGTAAGTACTACAAAAATAAATAAACCTAAAATTTAAACAAATTTTTATACTTGCATCATTATTTTGTGCTTTTTAAAACATCCACCATTAACCTTCCTTATAAGGAGTGAGTTTCTAGAGTATGATCATATCAAACTCTTATCTATGTAGTTCCTTCTCACTCTATTTTATGAAAAAAAAAAACATACAATGCACAATAAATAATACAGTGTTTATTGATATGATTACAACTTGCAAATGAATATCTTATATATTCATTTTGCACGATAATAAAAGGTTTAGAGCTTTATTTGTAGCGAGTTTTCATTTGTCCTCTGTTCACTTTATCCTTCTCACGTTTTTCCTAAATAAAGAAAAAATGTAGTCATTAAATCATCTAACAAAATTAATGAAAGTAAATGTGAAGGTAAAGAAAACAAACCTGAATGATGGGACAGATTCAATAATCACACAAATTGTTTCAATTTTGTAACATCCCGTAACTGTTAGCAAGGGCATTCTGATAAATTGGGACAGACTGATAGGTTTCATTGCATTCACTGATTGAGCATGTCATTGGCCTTTATATTATAGAGGAACATGTTTCTTGCATATGCATTTATTCATAGGCACATGCATTCATGATGTTTCCCGGTATTTAATCGCGAGCATGGATTGACTGGATTATGCAGTGATTAGACCGTGAACTAAAATTTGACTGAATTGTGAATTGATTGAGAATTAGGAATTTTTGAGTTTAAAGAATTGAATTAGAATGGTTTAAGAGAAATTGGTAATTGATAGTGGCTTAAAGAAAATTTTCTGAAAATTCGGGAGAAAATACCCGGACCGAAAATTTTGAAGTGACAGACCGATTGACTATATAGTACTGAAAGAATTGTCCAATGACAATAGAAAAATTAGAGCTATACTGTTAGGAAATAAAAATGTTTAGCCATTGAAATTTAGAGACTGAAATTTGAACTGATTTGGAGACCTGTGTCTATAAATAGCTAGGTTTGAATTTTGGGGATTTATCCTAAGTCAAAATCGTTTCTTCTCTTCTCCTCCCACGGTGAGTCTTCGATCCCCTCCTATTGGTGTGAGTTTTTGATTGTTTTCTTACTGGATCTTCTCCTTGTGCAAAGCTAACCTGTTTATTGTGATTGATGAAGATTGAGAAGCTTGGAGAGTGTTGATTGTTGATTTTGGAGGAGATTAGGGTTTACGGAGATTTGAGGGATTTGTGGATTAAGGCTTGATTTGGTAAGTTTTAACGGTTTTAATGTTGTTATTAATGGTTTCTGATGCATTTATGGCATTTATTATGGTTGATTTGGGTAGTTGAGAGTGTTAATGGGGGTTTTAGAGAGAGAAATGGTCGGGAATCGATCGGAGAAGACGATCGGGCCTTCGCACGTCGCGACGAGCGTTGAGACGTGAGGGCTTCGTCGTGACAAATAAATTAATTTATTCGTCGCAACGAGCTCGGTTAGACGTCGCGACGAGCGCGGTTTGGTACATCGCGACGAGCGGTTTCCACGTCGCGACGAACGGCTCTTTCTGCGTCGCGACGAACAGTTATATGTTGCGGCGAGGGACAGATTCCGAATGAGATTATTTTGGTTTATGGGGCATAATTTATGATGTAAACCTCCAATTGAGATGATGTTTGATTTGCTGTGATCTAGATAAAGAGGTCTATAATTGAGGAAAAAAATGAGAGTTTGAATTCAGGTTTTTGAAATCGCAATTAGTGAAAGACAGTTAAGAATGTGATTGTAATTCCACCTAAGGATTGTTTGGTAATTGGGATATAATTGTGAGGTCTCTAAATGTAAAGAAAGGCTATGGAATTTAGAACTGAATATAATGGGTGTATTTGATCTTGAGAATAGTGACATTGATTTTGAGGTAATACCCTAGCAAGTATGATTTCATAAATTGACTGAGTATTAGAAATTGAATTGATGGAGTTCCATAACATGTTATTGAATTGGAATCGAGTCGTTATTAAATAATTGAGTGGAAAGTAAGTTTCGGACAAAAGAAAATGGAATTTGGGAAGTAGCGCCGGGTAGGTCATGAATGGGCTTTGTGCATCTTTTATTTAAGGCATGTCCATCATCGAATTATTTTGACCGTGCATTAGTAATTGGGTAATTATTTGATTGTTATAGAGGCTCCGTTGGACCGTCATTCCACTGACATTGTTGGGACTTCCAGGCTGTAGCTTCGGAAGTACAGGTGAGTAACCTAGTTGGTTCCTCAACCTTTATGTGTTTAATATCTCGCAATAATGCCATATGGAGATAATGGAGGGATCTATGTGTTTGTTTTGATTGATTTCGGATCACGGGTGTCCGAAGTATCTAAATGTGATATTGAAGTGCAAATTGTGTATACTGTATGGGAATGCTACTATGAAATGATTGTGAATGTAATTTAATACATGTGCATAGTATACATATGTACATGACTGAAATACCGGACCGAAGGTCCGAAGCAAAAGGGAATAAAGCACTGAGAACTGCAATATTGGGCTTTTATAGCCATACTACTGTAAACCACTGAGCACTGCATTACATGCATAAATGCATTAACAGATAATGGACGTTGTGACCCAAGTCGCGATTATTACTGAAATGAGCCTCGAGCTTTAACACTGTACTGACCGGGCCTCGAGCCCGAGGGGATTTATCCCTGAAGCATCCCACTGATCACTGACTGAGCGCTGGGGCACAACACTGAATAACTGGAAAAGAGTCGCATATGCATTGTATACACAGGACTGATTGATTTGTGACAATGACTGATTACGTGATTGCATTATTTACTATAAATTGTGATGTGAGACTGCAAATTGTTACATGCTACTGTAAATTTTTGTATAATACTGAAATTGTTATATGATACTGATAATTGTATATTATTGTACTGTGTTGTACGCAATCCGCGTAATGCATGAGTTGAGTGAACCATCGATGATGGTTTCTCGCTGAGTTCGCAAACTCACCCAACATTGCAACTGTTTTTCAGGGATTGAAGAGTACCCGGTTAGACGAACGAGAGTATGTCTACTGCACTGGAGTCGGAGACTAGGGTCGGGATCAGTTCGCGTCTGCATTAGTGTCTTTCTGAGTCGTGTGTAAATGAGTATTTCTGCGATTTCTACTGAATTGAACTGTTATTGCATCGGGCCCCAAATTGATAAATGTATACTTGAAATGTGATCACTGAATTTGTGTCTTGATTGAATGCATTCTTTTTGAAGTGGGCCCAGTATGATTAATGATTTCCGCAAATTAGTGTTTTTGTGTCAGTGGGTCCCTGATGGGCCAAAGTCGTATTTGAAATATGTTTTCTAAAAGTGGTTAATACCGGCATGGACCCTTTTTATAATAGAGATTGTGACATGATTGAAAATGATTTTGAATTATAGTGGACCCAATTGTTTATTGAATTGCGCACTGGTGATTGATTCTAAAATGTTTTAAAATTGCGTACTGAGTTTTGTACTGGAATTGAGTGTTGTACCCTACCATTCTCGTGTGGCGTGGACTCGGATATCACCCCTGATATCGGGTTCGGGTCCTGTGGGGTTGGGATGCTACAAATTTTCTAATACATCTATTCTAAAACTTATCTCTTTGCCTTCGTATTAGAAGGAAAAGATTTGTAATACTGATGCAATCGATAACGACGATCCCTAGTCCTTTGTTTCAACAGTGAAGTGATACAATTTGAAATATCAGGGTTATTGATATCGACAATATTCAATTTCATCTATGAACAATAAATAAAAATGTAATTAATCTTTAAAAAAATGAATCAATATTGCATATAGTTAAATAAGTTGAAAATTTATTGAAACATTATCCAAAGCATTCTTAAGAAAATTGTCTTCCTTCAACTCCTTGGCATGCTTTAGGCTAGATAATTTTTTAAGCAATTATCCTCAACTCACTAGACAATTTGACCGACTAAATGTTGTCTAAAGGATGACCTTGTGAAGTATCAATATGTATTGACAACGTGTTGTTCATTGCAACATTCATTCGTTGCAACTCATAACCTCTAGTTATACCTCTACATCTTTTTCTAATGTTGGTATTAGAACCTAAAATAAATGAATAATGATAAGAAAATATGCATTAAACATATAAATATATATTTGAGCATAATTCTATTTGTAGGTGTTAAAGATTAACAAACCTACAAATCCCTCTATACTAGTTGAGGTAGATGTAGGTTGTTGCCAACTTGTTTTATTAGTGGATAAGGTTGATTGTTGTTGTTGGGTAGGAACTAATTGTTCTAGTTGTTGTTAGGTAGGAACAATTTTGATACTTTCCACCTTCTTCATGTTGTTTCTACCAGGTGTCATTATATTGGATATCTATAACTCAGACATCAATAATACGCATTAACATAACCCAGTCATCAACTATCCTCATTAGCATAACTCAAACATCAATAATATGTATTAACATAACTCAATTATCAACAAGCTACATTAATATAACTCAATTATCAATAATTCGCATTAACATAACTCAAACATCAACGATACATATTAACATAACTCAATCATCAGTAATACATATTAACATAAATTAATCATCAACAATCCGCATTAACATAACTCAATCATCAAAAATCCGTATTAACATAACTAAAACATCAACAATACACATTAACATAAGTCAATCAACAACAATCCGCATTAACATCTCACTAATCCCATCATCACCATCGTCATTAATATCACAATCTTCTATATCATTATTGTTACTACCATCAACACCTGTATCAAGACTTTTACATATCTTGACTTTGAATTTATCTATATCTCGGATTAGCAAGTAATTATATACCACATCTTGACTTTGAATGTTCACATTTAAGAAATCTATGCATGGACAAATACAACATTCTACACCTATTTGATCTTTTATAAATTGCATGAAACTCTTAAATATTTTTGTGGACTATTTCCAATGACACGTCCAACTTTTATCCATCTAACTATATAATTAAGAGTAAATTATTAATTACTAGATGCAATTTGAAATAGAAATAACATAATGATAAATCAATACAAGTATACATACAAAGTTTTAATTTGAAAAAAAAAATGAAATACAAGTTAACATACTAAGTCTGAAATCATAACATTATCAAGGTACGTGGCATTGTTAGATCACATAAATAGAGAAAGGGTCTTCTCGTCGTGACTCCTAGGCTCATGGAATATTTCACCGATAATTCTCAACGGAGCCACATCATGGGTTTCCAACCTATATATTATCTAATCAGTTTATAAAACAGATCATCCATAATTATAGGTGGATTTTTTATGTTTTATGTATGAAATTAAGAATTATAGTTTTCAATTTGAAATCATAACATCACCAGGGTACGTGACATTATTAGACCGCATAAATTAAGAAAGGGTCTTCTCATTGTGACTCCTAGGCATGTGGAATATTTCATCGATAAGCCTCAATGAAGTCGCATCATGTGTTCCCAAACTAGATACCATCCAAGTGGTTTATAAAATAGATCACTTATAAAGGATTAAACTCATTCCACATGTGGTAAATATTTATGCAACTTATACAACTAATCATCAATGATTCTAGCAATATTCCAAACAACAACACACAAAAATGAGATACTCCTTCCATTCACATAAAATCCAAACACAAATTCTTCTCTATTAAAACGTATTAAATATTAATCTACACAAATATTTTATATAGATTAAAACATACATAAACTAATATCAAAAATAAATATTAAAACGTATAAAAAAAGCCACAGAGAAGATGAGTTTGCAAGATTAACATGAAGATGAGTTTGTGAGTATTATAGGAATTACGCATAAAACATAAGAAAAAAAGGAACTAAAAAATAGCTTCATTAATTGATCTAAAAAATTTACATAAAAAATCATTTGAGAGATTTTCTTTTAGAAGCTCCAAATTTGAGCTTCTTAAAGTGCTATAGTTTGGCTGTAAAAGAAACCATATCTATTAAAGAAGTGTTGTTTTATTTTACAGCCAAACACTCATTTTTATTTTTCAAAAAAGACTTTTGTAGTAGAAAAATGTACTTCTTGTCCTCCCAAAAGCCTATCTAAACAGGCACTAAGTCTCTAATACAAGTTTACCCGTTAACATTTGTAAAATAAAACAATTTACTTAAAAAAATATTCTCGCTTCATGTAGGGTCCGTGAACTTGGGCCACGCGACTGCTACAGTAGAGCCCGACCTCTACCGTCAGCACTCTAGGTATTGTCCTCTTTGGCGCTTGGGTGAGCCCAAGACTCGAAACCAAGACCTCAAGGTTTTGTTCTACTTTAAGTGGACGCCTCTTACCATTGAGTCATGCCTTTTTTATGTAGAGCTCGGCCTCTACTGCCATCACTCCAGGTATTGTCCTCTTTGGTCAAGGGTGAGCCACGACTCGAACCCAAGACCTCAAAGTTTTGTTCCACTTTATGTGGACGCCTCTTACCATTGAGCC
>JANJEY010000005.1:66704737-66715592 GCA_024703695.1 Erythroxylum cataractarum
AGACGACCCGAGGTTGCATCCTATGCTGCAATCCTTGGTATAAATTATTTTTGACCGGTTTCCAAGGATCAATTCTTAAATTGAACGATAAGCCGACGATCAATCTTCATCTATAAAGGTGCATTAGGTTGGGTTTTCTTATAGTAAATGAAAGAAACAATAAGATGGAAATAGTAATTGAAAGATGGAAGCAAGGTTTAACGTGGGTAAGGTGAGAGTGAGTGATGAAAATTGAGAATGAAGGAGGAGAAGAAAAAGATCCCACGAAGAAGATGGAGAGAGTAAGAATAAAACACTTACTTGGTCTTCTAAATTAAAAACATCGTGAGAGATAAAACAAGGAGAGTCTTTAAAATTTAAAGATTAGTGAACTTAAGACATGGTTTAACAAGTGACACTTGTCACTTGCCACATGTCCAATTCCTATGAATTCAGATTATGTTCTTTCATTTAACTAGTCCAGTCAAATCCAATTTATACTCCAATTGTCTCCCAATTTTCATTGACACTTGTCAATAAATCCCATAGTCATTTATCAAAATTTCCATTGCCATTTAATGGTAAATTCTACTAACATTCATTAATTGTCTTTCCATTTGGCATTTTCGCTAGTCCAAAATACCCAAAAATTTAGGAATTTTCCCAGATTTCATCGCAAATTCTAAATCACTAAATACACTCTCCAAATTAGTTTTCAAGATATAAAAACCACAATTCTTAATATAATCACATTTATAAACAATTATACCTGAAAATTGTCAATGAATGCATGTACAATTATTTTTATGTGCAAAAATTCAATATTCATGTATGTGCATATCATATAGTGCATGAGCATGAAATGCATTTTCTAATCTCTCAATAATCTCTCATATATGTAATGTTCTAGCCTCAATGTGGGTAATGGTATATTACATCTAATCCATATAGTTGTTAAAAAATGCAGGATACCATCATTCTCTAGCTTTAAAGTATTATTCTCCTACTACACAATTCATACTTCACCTACCAGTTCTTCATTATGATCGAATCTATGGTGATCATGAATAAATCTAAAAACAATTAATAAATTCAACTACATGATAATCAAATCGTGTATTAATAATTGAAAATTCCATAGCTACATCCCTAACCCTAACTAAGCTTTTATCTATTAAACATAATAATAACAAAACGTAAATACCTAAATCTCATTATGGAAAAAAATATAAGAAAGAGTTGAGAGAATTGATCATAAGATATCCTCCAAATCTTCCTCCTTGATAAAAAAAACTATGAAAAACCAATTAAAAAGAAGTTCAAGAGAAATCTCCCAGAAGTCCAATATACTAAAGTTGGCTATATATCTACGAGATTTTTAGTAGAAGTTACCTATAATTAAAAAAAGAGTGTTATGTTGAAGAACCCCATAATCATGTATTTTATCTTTAAGAACCAATGCCTGTTATAGATTTAAAACTAGCATTAGTCTTGTTCTACTTCTTTTGCTGTTTATTAGTTGTAACGACCCAACATATACCTTGGAAGTATTATAGCATGTCTAGGGAGTATTAAGAAATGAACATAATTAATTAAGTGCATCTTAGTAAGAAACATTATGATACTTAATGTAAAAGATATAGGTTAATGGGTAATTTGTTCATTTTGGCATGGACATACATACTTAGATGTGAAATATGTATGTGAATTTTTGATATGGTGCTTGCGTTTATGAATGTGATATGAGGGGAATTAGTAGAATAAGTATCCCATTTTCTTATGGAATTGTTTTGGTTAAATTGGATGTGTTTTTTGTGTTGCTCTTGTATGATAAGACCGAAGTTAGTTGATTTGAGATGTGTACCTCGCTGAATGGATAAGTTCCATTGAACATTTTTTGTAATTTGGCCATGTCTTGGCCTGTAGACCTCTAAATTGGATAATTGTAATTGGAGATTAAACTGGAGACATACATATAAAACTTTCATGAAGGAATTGAAATTATATTATTCCTCTAAGAGTTTTGAATTCTGTCTTGAAATTGAGTTCTAGTTATTATCCTCATTTTCGAACAATCTGTAGTGTTTGGGTATAACTCCTGATATAATTAACCAAATTTCATGAAAATTTCTCCATTAGAAAATTAATACATAAAGGAATGAAATAAATTAATAAGATTATAGGTCAATGTGGGAATTAAAGGAAGAAGAAGGTTCAATATGCAATTTTCCTAAAGTCAACTCATGGACCAATAAGATTAAAGCATGTGTGTCCAATAGAATTGTAATACATGGTCCAATAGAATTGTAACACATGGTCTAATATAATTTTAAGACATGGTCTAATAGAATTTTAACACGTGGTCTAATGAGATTGTAACACATGAGCCAATAGGATTGTGACATATGGTCTAATGAGATTGAAACCACACTATAAAATTCATAAAAAAGAATATGGAGACAGGAGATGGACGAAACTTTAATGGTTTAACTTCAAATTTTCCTCCTCTCCATTTCACCTTCTTCATCCGATCATTTTTCACTTGGTGATTCAAGCAAAACCAAAGAGGAAGGGAAGGAAAAGCATTAGAGGAACTAATTTGTCAATTTTGAGGTTTGGGATTTCACTTAGTTGATTTCTATATTTATGTTTGACTGAATGGATATAAAGATTAATTTGGATGTGGAATTGTTTTTGGGATGTTGCTTTAGTGTTATTTCGGTGTTATCTTGGATAGAATTGGTTGAATATGAAAAGAGAGTATTGTGTAGTGGAATTTTGTCTTAGGTTTGTTTGAGTCAGTCAGGTTGTTTGAGTCATAACTTAGATTATAGAATCCCAAATTATGTGATTTTAGTTGAATGTGAAACCTAAAACATAGAGATAAATATCTCTAGAAGGAACTCTAACCTAATTATGGCTTTATGACCTTGGAAAGTAAGATCTATGAAGGTGACCAGATGTTGAATCTGTTTTGGAGCAACTTATGATATTTTGCTTATATCTCATGATTTAGAAGTCTAAATGGTCTGATTGTTGATTCTATAGAAACTATAGACATAGAGAAAAACATTTATAGAAGACTTAGAAATCCAATTCTGACTTTTTCTATATGCAAATTAAGGAACAAGTATTAGTATGAATGAAGAGAGTGTCTCTCACGACCGTAGCATTGTTTTTGTTTTTGATTTCTAACACATCTTATCTAAACCTTTATGAATGAGTATGAAAATTTTCAAACACCTAGAAAAATGAAATAGGAATTACCACATTTGAATTGGGAGAATGAACATTGGAATATAAGATTAAGCATAATGCTTTCCAAAGAAAATTTACACGTACATAAATGATTTGTATGCATATTCACTACTCATATATGTATAGTATGATAATACAAGTACAATTTTGATACCCTTCTAATGGTGGTAAGCCATGAATTCCATGTATGAATGCAAATATAGATTTGATGACTTGAAATGTGTATCATATGATTTGTTAATATATGAATTGTGAAATTTGCAAATGGTTAAAGGAAATGTTATAGTGCGTACTCTATTGTATTGGTTGTGGATAGATAGGCATTCCTATAAGGTTACAGTACAACTGTTACAGTTTGACACCACAGGTGTCCACAGTTCAATACCTTTGGGTATCCACAATTTGATATCTTTGGATATCCACAATACCTGTTATCCACACTCATAGAAAATGTGTAGGCTTAAAAGAAAAAGGAAACTTATCATTCATAAATAAGAAGTACAACATGACAACATTAATAATTGGTATTCATAAGCATTTGTTTTGGTTGTATTGATGAATTATAACGATGTGCAATTATATAAATAATTTGTATCCTATTAATATTTGGTTTATAAATGTGCATTTTGGCATATAGATAATGTGTTTAAGCATTTTTGCATTATCTACTTTGCTTAAGTAAGCCATCATTGTTTACATGAGAATTGAATATCAATGTTTGGTTTATAAGTGTGAATTTATAGTATATGAGTTATGATATTTTTGAACATGTGAGCTTAGCGGATGACTGCTAATAGTGGTCATCCAAATTAATTGCTTTCCCCATGTAAGTCTAAGTCAAAGGAGTGAGTTCAGGGAACATTTGTAGGGACCAAAGCCAATAGATGGAAGAAAAAGTACTTTTGGAATGTTTTTTTAGTTACAAATGATTGCACATGTAATGAAGAGAGGAGATTGTACCTTTTCTTTTGGATCACTATGTAAATGTAAAATGTTTTACTATTGTTAAATGATAGTGTTAAGCATTGGGAAGTTTTGTAATATGTATATGTATAGCATTGAACCGAAATGCATGTCGTCAATGTATGTACATGAAATTGGTTGCCTTATGTATGTATGGTTGTAGGTTCTGTGTAGGGGGTGTTACATTAGTCCACTATGTAATCGGCACCTTATATGCTTCATAACTAGTATTGGTTTTATAAAATCTCATCAATTAGATAACTATGGAGAAAGTTACGCTAAATCTTATGTTTTTGTATCAAATTTCTCACATGTAAGACATCTATCTAAATATAGAAAATCATAATAAAATCTATATAAAACACATTAAGAAGGCATAAAATACCAAGTAAATAAGCCTCAAATAATATGTAGAATGTTGACCTGACAAATTCCCTCGCACTTAACTTATTTCTTATCCTTAAGCAATTGAACCCTAACTATTAATTGAGAAAAATCAAACTAAAAATGATAATTATAATTTCCTACGTATATAATGATATTTATTATATATCATAGAACTTTAAACCTATACATGTCCCTGGTAAAGGAGTTATAATCTCTTAATAGTTTACTTAAAATTTGCCTAAAAACATTAAGCTAAACACATTAATGAACTTAAGATATACACATTCAAGCTTCAATCAAATTATAAAACTTTCAACAAACATTGTTTCATAAGCAATATCCATACAAATAAAACAAAGAAAATACTATTTCAGGTAATTTATTAAGCTCAAATACAATGGATTGACAAATGCCTATAAGCTACAATTATTCACACTATTGTTTGAAATTTGGGTAACGTATTCTTACAATCTTCTTATGAAATTGAACTTACAATAGGCTTAAAAATCATCTAATCTCAACTATTAAATTAGATTTGTATAAAAAAATGAAAAGGATTTTATTAGGATTCTAATGGGCCAAAAGGGATAAATACGCTAACAAAAGAAAGGAAAATAAAGAAAACAAAGATATTAATATTTAATAGAGCAACGATAAATAAATTTATAAAAAATAAATCACTATCATTCTACTAACTCCTTATAGTCTTGCAAAAACCCTTCTTTTGTTACTTTTCACATATAACAATCCATTAATAATTTTCAACACTTTACTTCCTTTTTTATTATTATTTTCTACTTTTTGTTCAAATTGGTGTAGGATTATTTCCTTTTCTCCTATTCCCAAAAACCACTTCAAGTTACAAGAAAAATACTAATCACAAATTAGGGAATACATACTTATTTCTCTTTATAGGATTGAGGTTCCTTAAGAAATGATACCAAAGAAAAAGCTTAAAATATATACTAGGCTCAAAAGGTCTCTTTAATGAAATAATGTATCAAAAGGTAGGTAATTTGGCATAAACTCAATCCTTAAATGCCTTTTATTATCTTCTTGCTTGCATAAATCTTAATGTAATTTCAAAACGATGAAAATCAATTTATTGAAATTTAAAATTAAAAAAGGTATCCTTATAAGAAACAATAAAATATATGGCATGAAAGCTCAAATCCTTACCAGATTAATCAAAATATGTCAACTCAAAGTATAATAACTAAATAAATTCAGTTTCCTATAATAACTAAATAAATTCAGTTTCCTAGTATTCATAAAGTTAAAATTTGCATATCCATTAGTTAACCACATTATGCATCCAACTTTCATGAAACTCCTAACATTCACAAGTTAACAAAAATAGAAAATAGAAGTTAGTCAGAACGATACCTAAAACATCCTAAATCCAAACGTATGTATGCATGTAAGTAAGCTTAAGGTCACCAATGGTAGAAAGCTCAAGATCATCTTTTATAAATGTATTTTTCAGTTCAATATTGAAATTTGACACACTTCACAATCGACGCTAATTTTTATAGTAACTTAATAATGCTACTTCACTTATGAAAATAGCATGGACATACTTCTCACACTGATACTTGTTTTGTTTTATTTGCAAACATTACTTGTTGATTCAAGATTAGCATTTGTCTTCTTCCACAATTGGCCAGTTATGCTTTATAACTTCTCATTTATGCTTGAAATTGATCCTTTCCATCTTTTTTTCCCTTAAATTGCACCCTATGAACTTTGGCTTATGAAATAATATATGTAAGTATGTATTAACACACAAAAAGAAAACAACTCCAACTCCAACCTCAACCTTAACACATCAAATCAAATTTTGAAAAACAAATTATTTCAATTAATAGTAAAACTAATAGATTAAAAGAATTTAATGTTAAAATATTAAGTGGCCTCCTAATATGCATTTCTTTATGAGTCGTATAAATGGATTGAATCACTAAGCAAGAGCTCATCCTTAAAGAAGATTGTGTGAATGTCACCCATTCTATCAATTTTGAAATGATGTTTTAATCATTACCTAATGATTATAATGACTTTTCTTCTATTCCTTCAATCACTAGGGCACCATAAGTTTACACTTTATTACAACAAACAATACACACCTTTTATACTTTAATTTCTATAGGAAAATATTAAAATATATGTTAAAAAGTAAAATTTTTTGTATCGATTTAAATTCTCTCCTTTGGATATTGATCACTCTTTGTGGATTTAAAAAAATCTCAAAAGATTCTCTTCGAAACTTATATAGATTAATCAAATAGAGTAGCCTCTTCTTACTAGTTAACTTGAGGTCATATTTGAGTTTTTTTACATCCCACAGAGCCTTGTGTTTAATTTCAACTAGAAGGTAACCCAAAATTACCAAATTATCAATTTTTAAAAAGATATGACCAAGGGAGTCTTGAAATATGTCATATAAGCCTAAAGAGTATCATTAAGTTTAGATTCCAAATCTCTCTTAGAAATGTTAACCTTTTTCTCGCGAATTTACTTAAGCATCCAATTAGTTACCTCATTTAACCACTTGTTTGAGGATGATAAGTGGTTGAGGTTTTGAAGATGCACCCTTTACTCTTTAAAAGTGACCCAAAATTTTAATTATGAAAGTGTACACCATTATCATTAATGATAAATTAAGGCACACCAGAATGCAAAAAGATGTTCTTTTTCACAAATTTGACTATATTGGCATTGGTATTGTTAGGAAAAGTTACTACATCCACCTATTTTTAAAACATAGTCAACTACCATTAGGATGTTGATAGTTATAGGTGACATTATGTTTTAGTGGGTAATTTAATATGCTTTTTGTTGTTAATTAGATGATTTGTGCATGTTTAGGTTTAGAATTGTGTTAATATGATTATGTTTTTCTGTTTTTGAATGTTATGTGGTTTAGAGCATGTTATCAAGCTTTAATTACGTGCATTTGAGGTGTTTTGATGTATTTGTTAGTGTTTGAGATCAAGTAAAGAAGATCGGAAAATTTTGGACAAAGCTTGGAGGAAGACTCAAGGCCACAATCGTGACAGAAGTAGATAGCTATGGTCATGATCGTGATAGAAGCCAAACAGAACTAGGTTACGATAGTGACATAAGCTAAATTATACCTACCATGACCATGACAGGTGCGACACAGATGCGAGGATCTGCTTCCAATTCTATTTTTGAAGGGTGGTTTTGGACTTTTTAGCCTAGGCAAAACCTAGTTTACCCTAAAAGGTAAAACACTATAAAAGGAAAAGAATTAACTTGATTAAGGGAGCCTCCATTTTCCACTTTTGGAAAGAGCCAAGGAAGAGGAGAGAAGAAGAAGAGAATAGGAGAGAAGAAGAAGGAGCTATTGTCGTTGTTGCCACTCTAAGTCCACTCCAAGTTAACTTTTTCATTTCATCTTTTTATTCTTTCATTTGATATATAAGATGGACATGAGGATCATAAACTTGTGTTCAAGGATGTTTTAAAATCTTTCTGGGATTTGTTCTTGAATTAAAGTTAATTTGATTTCTTTTGATGTTAATGTATTGGGTATTGTGATGTTTGTTGTACATGCTTTGGTAACAAATCGATAGAGTGAATCGATAGCAAAATGATTAAGTTGGGTAATGAGAGTTAGCAATCTAATAGATCACACAAACAATCAAATCAGTATTTTATACAAAGAGATATCTTGTGTGAAGACCGAATTGCTATTAGAGTGCTTAAGATCTAATTGGAATGTGAGATGTTTTTGTTAATTGAGAGATTGCAATTTCAGTAATTCAATTCAATTAAGGTTTAATGATTAGAACTCGAGAGAGAATAATACACCCTTCGAAATTCTAGGACCAAAATTGATTAACTCAAAAGTAATCAAGTTAGCATTTAATGATAGGATAAATTCCCTTTTCTCATAATTGGTTAATCCTTTTTTTGTGATTTTCGATTTTCAATTTTCAATTGGTTGTGCTCATTTTAATTTCCATATGTTAATTTAAAATTTCAATTTCAATTTCAATCGATCCATATTCAATTACTTAAATTTTTGTTTTAGATTTTATTTCATTTTAATTATAATTTTTAGACCTTAGACTAAGTTGAGATTCATTTAGTTCACTAATTCCTCGTGAGATTGACACCTCAACTGTTACGCTTATGATTCGTGCACTAGCAGAACATTAAGGATTTTATAGAATTAAAACTTGCTCAATAAACAAAAATATTACCATATAAAGAAGAATATAGTCCAATAAAATACAAACCTTATACATCAAATAACTCTAATTCTATAATATACTATTTTGACTTGAGGTCATATTTGAGTTTTTTATTACCTATAGAGCCTTATGCATAATCTCAACTAGAAGGTGACAAAACTTCCCAAATACCAATCTATAAAAAGATATGTCCAAGGGAATCTTGAAAGTTGTCTTATAAGGCCTAATAATACCACTAAGTTTAGATGCCAACTCTCTCTTAGAAATGTTAACCTTTTCTCCCAAATCTACTTAAGCACCTAGTTAGTTGCCCCCACTTGACTATTTGTTTGAGGATGATAAGTGGTTTAGGTTTTGAAGATGCTTTAAAAGTGACTTGAACTTTTAATTATGAAAGTTTACACCATTGTCATTAATGATAAGGCACACCAAAATATGAGAAGATGTTATTTTTCACAAATTTCACTATATTGGTATTGATATAATTAGGCAAAGTTACTACTTCCACCCATTTTGAAACATAATCAACTACCAATAAGAAGTAAATATTACCATATAAAAAAGGATATGGTCCCATAATATATATACCTTATTGTTGCAAGCAATTTTATCATTAGAATTAATGGCGTTTTTCCTTAATTTCTGGATCAATTATTGATTTTTATACATATTTTACCTGCTAAATTGCTTGGTTTGCCTAAATTTGTATTTATAATTGTCCTGTTTAATTAATATATATTTTTTCTGGATTTCCTGTTTAGTTTGTGTGTGATTTACATGAGGACAAGAGCTTAGGACGTGAGCTGTGTGGAAAGAATAGAAGAAAATAAAACAACGAGACAAAAGATTATGGCGGCGTTAGATGGCTGCAGCTGAAAACAAAAGGAGGCGTGAACATGGCATGAAATTTCGTTGGCAGCTGGTGGGGTTTTAAAGAAAACAAGGAGAAAATCACGCAACTAAATGGTGAGACATGGGCGTGAACAAGCAGCAGAGGAGCACGTCGTATACAACCAAAAGAGAAAATCAACGTGACAGCAAATATAGAGGGTGGCGTGGACATCCAAGAAGACAAAAGAGATTGGTGGCGTGAACCGTTTTTCTTCAATTTCAACTTTTAATTGTTGAAAACTGGAAATCACGTTAAAAGAAACCAAAGTGGGGAAGCTCTCAACATTATTTCATGGACCCCACAATCAGCTATCATTGAGGGAGGCTCCACCAAGCACTCTACTCTACATTTCTGGAGGTGAACGTTAGATAGGGGAAGCTTGCATTTAATGATTTAATTGTTGGAGGACCCACCACCAAGCAAAGGCAAATCACGCATGAAGGGAGGGCTCCAGCACTCTCCCTAAGCCTCTCCTCTTACATTATTTTTCATATTCTATTACACCAAGGAGCTGACACGATACAACAAACAAAAAGGAAGGAAAAGAGGAATTAACGCACAACACAAAAAAAGGACTCACTCCATTCCCTCTACATAGAGCCTAACGTGACCCACCAAGCTCCATTCATTTTTTATCATTTGATATACTCTCCACTCACTCAAGAATTGAACCCACCAACTCTCCACTCTCTCCATTCACGCTATTTTCATTGGCTATTACACACAAACACTTTCCATCTGTTGGCGATAACCCAAAAAAAACGTGAGCTTGGTGATATAGGCAAGAGACGTTGTCAGCTGTGTTTGAGACGAGACCCACCAACATAGGAGCTACAGTGACGCATTAGGGGAGACGCAGAAATACAAAGAGGGAGATCCCAAAAACCATTCTTTATTTTCTGTTGCCTCTTATGTTGATTGCTGACTGTGACTTCTATAGTTTTCATCTTATCATGAGTGAGTAGTTTCCTTAAAGTTTCAAGGTTGGGCTGAAACTTTTAGCTATTTTTATGGATTAAATTTCGGTTTATTTATTTGTATGAATTTTTGGTTTTGATTTCTCTGTTTTGAAATTGATTTTGCTGGTATTGTGTTTGGCCAACCATTACTTGACGTTAGTTGTTAATTGAAGAACCGATAGGTGAAAATTAAT
>JANJEY010000005.1:66741984-66755340 GCA_024703695.1 Erythroxylum cataractarum
TATATAACAGTTAAATAATTTTCCATTACTAGATGCTTATTCAGAACAATTTAATGATGCACATGTCTTAAAGGAAAGATGTACGATGCATATTCATGACTCTCCGGCGCTATAATCCAATTTCACTATCTTTTGTCAAAAACCAACTTTTTACTCAATTGATCAATAAGGACTCATTTCATTTCTAACATTCAGTTCAATTCACCATATTGCATACACTAAAATATTCCCAAGAAAACCTCAAAACCAATGTTACTATTCTTTAGATCGAAATTCATCCATTGACCTCTATTTCTAAAACCTCAAAGGCATTGAATTTACATTCAGAAATCTCACAATTATGCCCCAATTATCCTGCAACAACCCCTTAGGTTGAAATAAGGACCTATCCTTAACTTCCATACAAATTTTGAGATCTTACTAATTAAAATTCAAACTTTCATTCTTCACATCGATTGTAGACCTCTTTCTTTAGTTTATAACGAATCAAGAATCACCTCAATTGGAGGTCTATACCATTAGTTATGCCCAAAAAACTAAAATAAATCAATTCAAAAAACTGGCCCTTGCCGCGGCCTCAGAACTCTCGCCGCGGTGTCCTGGAGTCGCTCGCCGCGGTGTGAAGAGATACTCGCTGCGGCGAACCATCAATTTGGGGCTCGCCGCGACGTCAACGTGAGCTCATCGCGGCGTCAAATGTTTAGAACTCGTCGCAGCAACCTCCTACACGCTTGCCGCGGCGAACGAATATTTATTCGTCACGGCGAGGCTCTCGCGCAGGTCACGACGTGCGGGCTTCTGGCCTTCTTCTCCGACAGATTTATACCCTATTTCTCTCTAAAAATAACCATAACTCACTCTCAACTACCCCAATCTTACACAATAAACACCATAAATTCATTTCAACAACAATAAAACAACATTAAATCAATTTACTTACCAATCAAGCCCTAAATCTTCAAATCTCCGAAAATCTCCTCCAAGCCCTAACACCCACGATTATCTCCCAAATCCACACAAAACATCATCATCTCCATAGTTTAAGCTTGGTCTTCAACCACAATGAAGGAGCAACAAGAATCTCGAAGGTGGGGGTCGAAAATCAACCAAGGGAGAAGAAGAAAAATCCTAAGTTGGAGGAAAAGCTTTTCTACAAATTTCAAAACCTAAGGCTTTTAAAGGGTTTTCTTTCTTTCCTCAAACACTCATCAAGTTCCTCTTTCTTTTCATAATCATTTCTGGTGTCTAATTCGTCTCTAAATTCCAATGGCTCATCATTTTCATTCCTAAAGTCATAAATATAAATTTCCCATTATCATTGGACAATCATAACAGTACTATAAAGTTAATCAGTCCGTTACTCGGAAGATTTTCGGTCCGGACTTTTTCTCCCGAATTGCCAGAAAAATCTCATACGGATCATTATCGACTGACAATCACTCTTAAGACATTCTAATTCAACTAATCAAACCCAATTATTCCATAATTCTCAAACAAATCACAATCAATCATAATTATCTAAAAAATTCACAAACATATCATACTCAATAAAATTGCCGGAAATGTCAGAAATGCATGTACCTATAAATGCATGTGCAAAATAACTCATTCCTCTATAATTAGAGGCCAAATGAATGCTCAATCGACAATATGCAAAATGAAAAATTATAACCCATCCCAATTACCAAAATAACCTTCCCATCGGTGATGGGATGTTACAATGATTATCCCATACTGCTAAGGAAACATCTCTATGAGTGCCTATATCTCTTGTAAATAACCTTACTTTTTATGTTTGAGTGACTAGTTCTTTTATTGCTTTACTATAAATATAAGGGTTTAAACAAATTAAATTGATCGATTGTCATTGGATATAATCTCGTCATTGTCTCATGGTAAGGATTTAGGTCCTTTTATCCTTTAAAAGGTAAAAGACATAAGACTACCATGTGATTTATATAATTATAAAGAATCTTCTAATTATTAAAATTCTACAAAATATTTGTTTATGGTTTTCAATTCTTTAGAAAAAAATCTCTGCCTTTAGACTTTTGTTAAAAAATAATAACAAAAGACACATATATGTAGACCAATCAAATGTTACTAACATGATGATATAACCAAGCTTTTGAATCTAACATCAACTAATTAAACTCAACTAAACTCAAATCAATTATTTATTATAATTATCTTAAATTATTGGTATGAGTCTAGTTTAATTAGTTCAATTAAAGTTTAAGAGTTTAGTCATATTGTTATATCAATAACATTTGAATGGTCAATATGTGATGTTCATGTTATATAAGTTTTACCATTATTTTTATCAAAAGTTAAAAATCACAAGGAGTTTTTTTCAATAATTTTAAATATTACAAATTTTGAAGTTATTTAAACCAAAGAGAAGCTCCATGTCTTTTATCCTTCTTTATATATCTTCATATAGAGATTCATCAGGTAAGGAATGTTCTAGTGTTAAGTCTAGAAGTGAATTTAGAGCTAGATCTATTTTAATTAGTTATAAACCTATAATTGGGGGTGATGATGTGCCTAGTACCAACAACAATTTTTAATTTGTTCTTGGTTATGTCCTTATTCCTATGGAAGGATTTTAGACTAAAAATTATTATTTAAATTTATAGTAGATATAGATGGAATAAGGCTAGAGTTTAAAATTCCTATTTCTATGAGGATAAGAAGACCCCAAACCTATGAAAGAGCTTATTTTTGAAGACTTAGTGAGGTAAGTGTTTACCACAACAATTTTTAATATGGTATAAAGTTAGTATAACTAGGAGGTTACTTAAGTGGTATAATCAAAATGTTAGGCCTAATATGGAGATTAAGGTAGGAAACCCACCAAAAGGAACCTATGACTAAAAGTAAGGATGACAATTTACTCATTTCTAACTTGAAATAAACTCTTAAAGTCCTAATGGTTAGGCTTTAGGTTACGATCAGGCTTAGGAGAGTTGTCTTGGCATGGCCTAAATAATTCTATATTGGTATACATTAATTTAGGCTAAAGCGACATTTATTGATAAATCTGGTCTAAATAAAAATTGAGTGATTCTAATCTCAAAGCGAGATAAAAGTAATAACCTGCTCTTTACTAAAGTATAGGCCTTAATTAAGTAGGCCAATTCTCTCTCTCAAGGAGACATCACTTAAAACTTTTTATTAGACATTGCAATTTCATATAAATGAGCTCTCAAGTTTTGTTATCCTTATAAAAGTTGTAGACTTACTAAATGCTTTTATTAGAAAATTCACATTTTCTTGTATACATAAAAATGAATCATGTAGCTTAGAGTGCTAAGAAGATCCAAAGGCAAGTTTATTAAGTCCAATAAAAAGATTAAGCAAGAACCTATAGGTGATCAAGATAAGTCTAGATATTCCAAGGTTATTAGAAGGCATAAGAAGATTACATAATTTCTTTCTTTTAAATCTATTGTAGTCTCCTACATTATCTAAAATAGCCCAGACATAGATTTCACTTTCTTTGTAACTACGACTTCTTGGCACAACAAAGGAAATAGTCTATTTATAAATGATATATATTATCCCTGCTGGTTTGTTAAAGTTAGATTTTATGTCTTCAAAGACAACAATGTGGTAGGTCAGGCCATGAGTGGGATCACACTTACCAACCATGAGATTCATATCAATAACATAAAGTAAGAGAGAAGTCGTAGCACCATAATGTGTCATATTGCATAGGTTTATTATATATATATATATATATATATATATATATATATATATCTTCATACTTGCTTTATAGTTTAGTTCTGACATTTTCTCTTATAAGTGGTAAGCTCATTAGTTGTTTTCAATAAATGTCAAAAGATAGAGATTGAGTGATTAAGTTTCCAATTTTACCAATCTTAAAAGAATATGGTTGTGGTAGCTATCAAGTGAAATGATAAAGATCAATAATAATTTGAGGAGATTAAGTTTCTATAACAGGTGCTTTCCAGTTTTACCAAGCTTAAAAGAATATGGTTATTGTAGCTATTAAGTGAAAGGATAAGACCAACAATAATTTGAGGATATTAAATGTCTATAGAAGGTGTTTGATTATTGTTATGCTCAAATCAAAGGTCATAAGGTAAAGAAACAACAATTGGACAAGGCCTTCTATGGCCAAGAACCTTACTTCACAAGGCAGGGCTTTAAGTTGCATAATTTTCTTGCTTTCCTCATAAGAAAATATTTTAAGACCTATAACTATGACAACAGGGCATAATCCTACATTATTAGGTTTTAGGCTTCCAAATATTTTATCACAAGTAGGTATATAGACCAAACCAATAAAGTAATAATTATTTTTTTACTTAAAATTGTAGCGACCTTTTTTCTTGTTAAGGTAAATGTATTTGGAATTTCAAACTTTGAGTTTGGAATTTCAAACTTTGAGTTTACCTTATTTCTATAGTCGAGTGCCACTGATATTTTAGAACTAGTTAAAGATAACCAATCATCTTTAAAGGGGACTGTAAATGGTGTTATTGATGGAGATGATGAAGATGTGTCCAAACCAATAAAGTAATAGTTATTGTCTTGGTTAAGGTAAATGTATTTGGAATTTCAAACTATGAGTGTACTTCATTTCTGTAGGTATGTCTTTATGATAAATATATGTAATGATTTGATCTTTACAAGTTTGTTATTTAATGTTATTATTTATTCTTACATGTTAAATAAATTGTTAAACTAAATTTTTTGTAATCCTTATCCCAAATCTTAAATTTGAATTTTACTAAGAGAGTGAGATTGATGTTTTCTGAGTCCAATATTAATATTAATTCAAGTGACTCATTTTGCCACTCAGTCTAATGTTTTTAGACTTTGTGAGTATGTTGTTTTTTAAGTTTTAAGTATGATATTTTGGAACTCTATGAGTTTGTTGTTTGGAATTTTACAAATCTAACATTCTGAGACATTGTAAGTTTCATTTGTAACTTTTCAAGCCTTATGTTTTGAGACTTTAAGATCATATCATCTGACTTTTTGTAAGTCCAATATGGTGGGACTCTGAGTTTGTCATTTGATGTTTTACAAGTATATTATTTTAAGACTCTTAAGAGTTTGACATTTTGAGACTCTTTGAGTATGTTCTTTTATGATGAGAAGATTTGAAATGTACATTGCACAAACATAAAATCAAACTTCATTTATAGAAAACAAGTAATTTATAAGCTTAAGAATATTAATGCCTATGGTGTTAGAAATTTTAAGGATTTTTTAGCCATTTAACCTTTTGAGTTTTTATATATCAAGTCTATTGACATCTTTCACTAGATAAGGGTCTATCTAATTTGGAATTAGCTATCTTCTGACTTCTAATATGTCAACTACATTGGCTCTCTATAAGACAAGGTGACCTTTTTCTATAACATGTCATCTAACTCTTTTTTAGTTAACAATTTTGACATGTTAATAGCATGCAGAATTCTTAGGTATGCTTTATGCCTCCATTCTTCAATTAAGTCCAATTTCAATTATAGTACTATTTTATTAACATTAAATTTATAGTTTTTAATAGGAGTAAATGTAATTTTTGACTCCATATGTATTAAGTCTTCCACTCCACATGTCAAAATGAATATGGTTTCTCTTGTTGTTGTATTCATATGCGTCCAATAACTTTAGAACATACTTTGTAACTCATCTGCCTAAATGTCTTTAGCTTGATCATTCTTTAATCATAGGCCTTATAACATGATCATGTTAATGAACTTTACCAAGTCATTAGTCTGTGATGTATTACAAATTAAAACTTTGTTTAATGCTCTAGGATTCGCAAAACATTTTAAGTTTGAACAAATGAATTATTAAATATTATTTATGATTATGGATAAGGGAATGTCATATATGTATATAATATGACCTATTAAGAATCTCCCATGTGTCTTCTCTACTATTGTTGGATATGATTATGTTTTTTCCCCTCATATGAAGTAATCAACTACAAAAAGGATGAATATCCATAATCTAATTACGAGAATGGGTTTATGATGTCTAAGTTTCACTATGCAAATGATATTAGAGATGATATAAAAGAGTACTCTACAATAAGTTGGTAATGAAAACATGAGTTTCTTTAAAATCTTTCACATTTCTTGACATAATCAATTATGTCTCACTTGGACAATGCACAAAAATATCCTTATCATAATATCTTATAAGATATGGTCAAATAGCCCCGTTGTGATCCATAGGATTTTTCATGAAATTCATTCAAGATTTCTTATTTTATTAAACTAACCATTAATATGGGTAATGCCTTGTTATTTACATAGGTTTTGTTAAGGGTTATCTAGCCGTCTACCATTTGCTCTACCTATGCTTTCTTATCATAGGTAAGCTTGAAATTGACTTGCCAAGCACAACTTTGGGTTTTATTCCTTCAACTCTATACATTGATAGCTAGTCTTATATAATGTTATATTCTCTAAAGATATATTCATCTCAAATTTACATGTCTTTTGTTATGTTTTGGTATAAGTTAAAGTACTTCAACATGATCTCTTCCTTAGTAGTGAAGAAATCATTCAATGGATTTATAACAAGCTACAAATATAGCTTAAGTTTGGTTGGTTGAATCTATAAATATATTGCCATTTTATCCCATATATTAGCAACTTGTATTTTACTTTGTTATTAGAGCCCTTTAAGCTCATGCTTATGATAATATTTGATTTCAAATAAACCTTGAATAACTACGCTAACTCCATTTACTTCCTATCCAAACACACCATCAATATTCATCATCCAAATAAATGAAGATTTTAGGGTAGATTTAATTGAATCTGCTTTATCAATAAGGATAATACATTTATCTGTGACGTTTGCTAGTAATTGGGATTTGGATAATGTTTAAAGGGTGAATTTGAACTTAAATTTGCTAAGCTTTAATGACCACTTCACCATCCTTCTTAACATTTCTAGCTTGTACAAAATTTGTTACAATGGTAGGTATATCACAACAACAAATAGATGTGTTTGAAAGTATAACCATAATTTTCTAGCCAGTGTGACCACAACTAAATTTACTTTTTCAATTTGACTGTATCTAGTTTCTTATCCTTAAAGGATCTTTCTCACTTAATAAATGTTCTTTTGATTTTCTTCTACCTAAATTAGGATAAAGTTAATTGCTTTTAATTCCACCAAGATGTATAAGCATAAGATTTCACCATTTTGAGGGGTTGTAAGAAGAGGTAAGCGTTGAAATAACTCTATATAACTAATCATCACCCTGTCTAAATCTTTTACTTTTTTAAGTATTTTAAAGAACAATAGAAATCTTTGTATATACCTAAAAAATGAGAAAAACTTGTTAGTTTGCCTATAAATTTTAATACCTTCTTTAAGGTCTATGGTGACATTATGTCAATAATTGCCTTGATCTTTTACGGATTTGTTTTAATACCTATTTAGATTGCCATAAGCGTTAAAGCTTTCTATTTTAAGTTCTAACACACAGTTCTCATTGTTTAGCTTAATGCTAAAGCATTCTCGCAAATTTGCTAAACGATCTCCTCTTTGCTTTATCTTGATCTTGACAATTACATAATAAATATAAAGCTTCATATTTTGGTGGATTTACCTATAAAACATTGAATGGATAAACCTTTGATAGGTTGATCCTATATTCTTGAGTCTAAATGGTATCATATTATAACAATGTATCCCATTTTGCATAATGAATAATGTTTTCCTTACCATCTTCACATATTTGGATCTAATTGTAGCCCATGTATGCATCCATGAAACTTAACCACTTGTGAATTGATGTTGAGTCTGTGACTTAATCTATTTCTAGAAGTGGAAAATTATCCTTGGGATAGACTTTGTTCAGTTTCGTAAAGTCAACACAAATGTCACTTGCTGTTGAATTTTTTCAACAATACTATATTGGCTAGCTAATTTGGGTACACTACTTTCTTGAAAAACTATGAGCTCAAGGGCTTATTCATCTCCTCTTGCACTACCTATTATAACTCTATTGTAAAACCTCTTTTCTTTTACTTTATAGGTTTGGCGTCAGGTCTCCCATTCAAATTACAAGTTATTATGCATGGCTTTATTCCCTTCATGTAGTCAAGGGGGACTACATGAAGGCGTCTTACTATTCTTTCTAAAATTGTACCATCTATGTATGTTGCACTTCATCCATGTTGGCCCAATTTACAATACTTTGCTGTGCTTTGTACCGTTACTGTCAATTTCTCAAGTTTCTTCGATTACCTTAACTATCATTCTCCTTGAGATAAGGTCCATTTCTCCAATACCCATTTGCTGGGATGAATTCTTTTTTCAATGAAACCACATAATATTGTCTCGATGTTTAGTGATCAACTAATACTTTCTTTTCTTGTTGGAAGCTTTATGGGCAATTAATATGGTGACAGGATGGCTCTTCTTGTGTAAAGTAGAGGTTTGTTGAAAGTAAAATTGTATTTGGTTGGCTACATATAATGTAGAATTTAATCATTTATTGTGGCCTGCTTAAGATACTCATTAAATATAATAGGCATATTTACTTCTCCTCCAGAGTGTACTTAATCTCCTCTAAACCAATTAAAAAAAGATGTCGAGTGAAACTATTGTGATATAAGTCCCATTACGTTAAAGGCCTCATAGAAAAAGAATGTTAATACAGATGTCATTATCCACCATAATGTCATCATAAGGGTTACATTGGCTTGATAGTTCCTGTTTTTAGACAACTTTCAATCTTGCTTCCCCTTGCAGACTTATTAGTCTACTTTTATTCAACGTGTAATGCACATTAATCTTCACGTTTAAGGTAATGTTTGTGTTTTAGGGACCTTTTGGATGATCTATGGACATTTCAACTTCCTCCAAAAACTCTACCTTGACTTTTTAGAAATTACATATAGTGTCAATCTACAAGGATTTCTATAAAGGTTGGTTTTATTTTAACCTTTCTCAAAAGTAACGGCTACAATAGAGATATTATGATAAAATATTTATCTGACTTTTAGGTTCAATAATCTAGTGTAATCTTTGAAAGTTTCACTTGATTTATACAAAACTCAAACGGATTGCAGATTACGTTCACTAATTGCATGCTTTTTACGTTCAACAAGTCACAACCCCATAATGGGCACCAAATGATTAAATATGATTTTTTAAAAAGTATTTGGACTCTTTGGACCTAATTGTGGGCTTGAAACTTTGTATTTGGAATTGACGTGCTTTTCTAGTAAACTTACAAAATAAGTGCTAGAATATTTTCTTAGTGATTTATATTTAAAGATAAAGTTAGTAAGAACTAGAAAGAGAAAAAAAAGTAATATTTTAGTGAAATAAATAAGTGAAAAATGAGCTCATTCTTAAGAATTGTAATTAATTTGAGAAAGTGATTGTGTTTTATAAGGAATTGTAATTTTGTAAGATTGTGACACTTTTCTTAATTTTGTGTAATGCATAGAAACTCCCAAGTTAATGGATTTCTTGTTGAACTTTGGCAGGATTGTAACGCTTTTCTTAATTTTGTGTAATGCGTAGAAAGTCCTACGTTAATGGATTTCTTGCTGAACTTTGGCATTTTATCATGTTATAGTACATATGATCAAGCTACTGCCAAAATTTCAATTTTACCAAATTCGAAAGTTCATAATTGAGTAATAAAATAGGAAAAAAATTATTTAAATTAATGTAAATGAAATTATACATTGGGCTTAAAATGAGAATTTATAATCGAAGTGATACTGAAACTATGAAAAAATTGGGCAAGCTTGTAAACAAAGCTTCACTGGGGCCTTTGAGTGGGGATTGGATCTCTGGGGCATAGTCGTCAACAACTGGGTCTCGAAGATCTCAGGCCTTTCAAGCCCACAGCACTCAACATTTCGCATTTACACGAGGCAGGGCTATAAAGTCTCCTTCTCGTTCTTGATTACACCAAAGTGTTGCAGATTAGGGTTTATTTCCTCAAATTGCTGCTCTTTTTGTCATCAAGACTTCGTCTTTGCATGTATTAAGTCTTTGGGGTTGTTTAAGGTTTTCCTTAGAAGCGCAGCCCTTAAGATCGCCTTCCAGATAGCGATGGAAGCGTTTTGAGTCATAGCTGCGCAATAGTAGACTCTGTTTTTGGGGGTGTCTCTTTAGGGTTTTCCTGTTGAGATGCTCCTACTAATCCCACTTGAGTTTTCTTAATGATCCATGTTTTTCTTTGCTTGGGTCTTTGGTTTCCTGATTTTTGGATCCTTGGATGTGTGGTTTTCTGAAAACTATTGCGTCTCTAGTGTTCCAATTAGTGGAAGCTTCCAAGCTTATGAAATTCCACAAATGGCTCATTACCAGGTGGGGAACATTTGTGTCTTTTCTTAGGACTGCCAACATAGCTGATTTGAACATTTTGAAATGCTGTTACTACGAACATTTTGAAAAAGAGCATGACATTGCTTTTAGATTCCAGTCGGTTTAAAGGTGTTCTTGGTTCCAGCTATTGTTTTTTCTCCTCCCTCTGGAAATACATTGGTAAGAATGATTTATCAATTAGATTTGTTAACGGGTCATCCATTTTAAACGAATTTATTGCCTTAATAATTCTGTGTTATTTAAAAGTTGCTAAAAAAATCTTGACATATAAAAATTAGCAAAAAATACCCTGAGTTGAAATTTTATTAACTCACAGCCCCTTAAGCATGGAGGAATAACACACGGTTAAGGATTTTTTTGCAGCAAAATTGAAAACATAAAGTTAATAGAGTAACATTTTATATCTCAGGGTTTAATTAGCAACTTTCGTATAACACAGGGGTTGCTATAACAATTTTGTTCTAAAAATTCATGTTGTCTATTAGTTAAATTTGAAAATTTTTCAATGTGAACTCAACTTGAACATGTTCGAATTAACATATTTAAAGAATAGATTTATGACTTGAAAGAAACCAAGCTGCTTTTGATTTTTTGATTTATTAAGTGGATCAATTACAATTAAAAGTAAGAAAATTTTTCAAGATGCTTTTATTAGGGTGATGACAAGAGTCATTACATGTGTGAAATGAAGCCAAATTGAAGGATGATGATTCTTGAGCTTGAATAGAGCTAAAATTACAGAAGACTTAGATGTGAACACGACTTCTAACACGTGTATATCAACCTATGTATCTTACTGGATATTTCAGTAGTGAGACATGGTATCCAATACACGCATGCCATAGACTATGTAAATCTTTAAAAGTTAACAAATCAACAATCAAGATTCAATTAATAAGGTGGTGAGACAAGTGACTACACATGTGAAATCAATTCAAATTAAAGGATGAGCATTGGTTAGATTGATTAGAGCTAAAATTAGAGATGAACTAGATGTGAAATAACTTACTGAATAACCCTGGGATAATAATAATACACAGTATCCAATGCAAACGTGACACAAAAAATGTATATCTTTAACAGTTATAAACAAATCCATAATCTTTAGCCATTGATATGACTAAAATCGTACATTAGTTGCTAACATTATAGTGAGATCTATGATTTTTATCAATAAACATGTTTTAAATGATGCTCAACTCCTGAAGTATATAAAATGATCCTCGGTCTCCAGATATGGGTGTGTCCCAGGTTGTACTTAATAGCATTAAAGTGCTCGTAGTCAATACAACCTAACCCATAATCATAGCCTAGACTGTAGTTAATCTAAACCTTAATATGCTTGTTTAGGAGTTATGGGAAAAGAGGTATAGGTATGGAATAAAAATTGATGTTTGATATGAATATATCATTGAAGGCCTAAGAGTTTCATTCATTGATTTTGGACAATCTTCCGTTTCTCTCATAATCCAAGGAATGGGAGAGAGGAATGGGAGTGATTGCTATATTTTCAATTTTTTTAATATATATAGAGAATAGATAAAAGGCATAATTATGAGTTAAATAACTTTGTAAGTAAAGCTTTAATTTCAACAATCAAATTTATGGTGAAATCAATTAAATAATTATTTACACTATAATTAATTAAAATATTATAATTAATTAATTAATTAATTAAAATATAACTAATTTAAATATAACTATTCATTCATTAATTAAAATATTATTATTAATTAATTAATTGCAATATAATTAATTAAAAAATAATTCATTCATTAATTAAAATATAATTCATTTTGTAATTAATTAATTACAATTTTTTTTACAAACTAACCACTATCAATGGTAATGATAATCATTCATTCCTTTTAACCAACCATCATAATTATAATGATAATATTCATTCTCATTCATTACTATATTCATTCCAATTCCTTTTACCACTTTCTCATGCCAACCAACTGCCTCCTTAATTTTATTTAAGTTTGGAAACCTTAGTTTTATGTTTTAGTATTTAAGGTTAATTGTTAATTTTTTGGGTTCTTTAAAGAACTTTTTAAACTTTTCAAGTTATTTGCTTATGATGTTCAATTCATCCTATAATCTTGGTTCTAGTTTTTCATAGATGGATTAAGATTCTCTTATACCTTTAAGTCATGATTCTATATAATCGTTGTTGGACCCCGTTTTCGGAGCCCAACATCGAACATGAAAGCGTGATGTTTGGTGCGTGAGGGGAAGCCTTGGAGTTGAAACATAAAAATTAAAAGAAGAAATAAATCCCTTGGAAGCACCTGGGGGCGTCGCTGTGGCGTGTGATGTTTCGCCGCGGCGAACACTCTCGGCTAGCTACACCGCGTCGAGCAAGTAAGCCCTCGCCGCGGCGAACAAAAGGGTTCTCGCCGCGGTGAACCCAACATGCTGCTTTGCCGCGGCGAGCATGCGGCCTCGTCGCGACGAAGACCTCCTTCAGCCCACAATAAACAAACCTGAAACTTTCTCTTATTTTATTAAATCAACCCATCCCAAAACTTAACAATATACACTCAAGCAAACTTCTAAATGATTAGATGCAAAAGATTTGGAACAAAAACATCCATGTCTCATTAATATCCAAAAGATGACTTTTACAAAGCTTTAATAACATTTCAAACCAAATACAACCTTTGAGTTCAAGAGCCAAAAATACAAAATACACTTGAACCAATAAAAATTGAATGAAACTAAAGCCTTGACTTCCAAAAGTACAACTTGAAAATACATAAACATGACAAATCGGAGTGATGCCATAACTCTTGGCTTACTCGGTCTCTTGCTCATCACTTGAATGGGGAAGGATAAAGGGTGTGAGCTATAAAGCTCGTGGGAACACATTTATAATATAGAAATAAGCAAAACTATTCAAAAGATAATTCATTGTCGTGGTACACTTTGAAATCATAGTAATTGAGCATGTAAAAGTCATTATCTCGAAAAGCTTGATCTTTAAATAATTCA
>JANJEY010000005.1:66804975-66817097 GCA_024703695.1 Erythroxylum cataractarum
GTTTCCTTTGTTTGGATTTGTAAATATTCTTTGGATTTCTGTTCTGAGATTTACAATATGTAATATATGTGTGTGGGATTGAGTTACTAAATAAAATAAATATCAGTGTGATGTTTGGTTTTGTTTGTTCTATCTTGGGTGGCATCCATGTATCCTCCCAGGGGGTATTTGGGTGTTACATAATCCATTCTCTAAGAATTTCAATTTTTAGGTGGAAGTTGAGTATAGGGTATTGTCTTAGTATAAGAATAGTCAAATTATTTGGAGTATAACTTCTAAAATACTAAATCAATTGAATGATCTTGGCATCATTAGATACTTAAGATATAGAAGAACAATTTTCTAGAGGAAAGTGTTCTCAAAATTTCCCATTTTTATTGTCTAAATGATCAGAAATATTAGACCCAAAAGTCATTATTTGGAGAAAAAATTTGAAATGATTCATTGGGTTATGAAATTAGATTCAAAGTGTTTATTTGAGGTATAAACCCTAAGTACAATTTTTACTTAGGTGAGTTTTGATATAAGACTGATAATGTGACGATAATAATGGAAAGATACCCGGATTGTCATGAGCATGCATTGTACATATTCCATATACATACGTGTACATAAATTAATGCTTATAATTGTGCAAATATTAATGTGTGTGGGAATCGTGTGTATTGCATAATTTTGATGCGCAGGATAAACGTCTACATTCAAACATTTTCAAACCATTAAAGCTAGTGGTAATATGGAGCGTATTGTGAGTAACCTAGATGATTTCTCTCAATTAATTGTTCGCTTTAAAATTTGTTTTAAATGATGATATGAATGCAAATTGATTTTTTGTTGATGCCGGACAATGAAGGTCCAAGATTTGATGCAAGTATGTGATACTGAAGTGCTACTGAAGTGCTACTTGTATGGAATTTGATGAAATACATGATATATGATTTGATTGTTAAATGTCGGACCTAGCTCAGGAAGAAAACTGTGAATATGCATATGAATACAACAGTGATACTCAACATTATAATGAATGTCGGACCACGGTCCGAAGATGAATGTGAATACAAAAGCATATGAAACACTAAAATTACATGAATGTGATGCATTTCATTGCATGAATGCATGAAACATAAAGGCAGTTGTGACCTGAGTCGCCACCGAAAAAGAGCTTAAAGCTCAGAATGTGAAATAGAGCCTAAAACTTATAAAGTGTATAAAAGCCAAAGTCTCACTACTTAAAATGAGCCCTGTATCCCCAACGGATAAGGGACAATTATAAATAAATCTGGTATCTACAACAGATACGAGATAGTTAGGCACTAAGTCACAACAACGTAATAATTAGAAAAGAGTTGCATAAGCATTTCATATACATTTTATTAAGTATGTTTGATTGTTTGAAATGCAAAATTACCCTTCTTGTAAGTAATAATTTGACATGTGATGAATTATGCTAAACGTAAAGATGTAAATTACATGTTACGTGTATTGATATGTTGCATGAATTGAGTGAACCATCGATGATGGTTATCTCACTGAGTTCACAAAACTCACTAAAATTTATAATATTTTTCAGGTTCAAAAGAGTTATTTTGTTGGGAAAATGGGAGTATCAATACTACATACGAGTAAGAGATAGAGGTTGGCATCAATTCGTGTTTGCATTTATATATTCTTATTTTGTATAAATTTATTTATTCCGCGATTTTTGTACAATATGTATTCGAATATTTTTGTAAGTAATAACTAGTGAAATTTGGAAATGTTTTGTAGATGAGAATGATCAAAGTGTAAAGAAAATTATGATTTCAACTTTTATGAAATAAAAGTATGGGCCTGATTTGATTACTGATTTCCACATACGTGTATGGTAAATGTGGAAAAAAGGGGTTTTATTGAGCTTCAAGTGCTTGACTTTTCTAGCATGCCACCCTTGTGAGATTTACACTTGGACATCACTCAAGATGTCGGGTAAATATCTTGTGAGTGTAGACTGCTACATGAATAACATTGAAAGTACTCATTGAATGTGAATTTGATTGAATATGTGATTTGTCAACTTAAGTGTTGAATGCCGAACTAAGGTCCAATGACAAATGTGAATGAGATTGTGAATGTGATTGATTGAACATAATAATTGATTAAATATATATAGTGCATTGCATTACATGAATGCATGAAACATAAAGGCAGTCGTGACTAGAGTCATCAATAAAAAGAGCTTAAAACTTAGAACTTGCTAAGAGCCTCTGGCTCAATATGTAAAATGAGTAATGTATCCCCAATGGATAAAGGACAGTATTAATGAGTCCGGTATCTACAATGGATACGAGGCAGTGAAAAAGGCACTCAGTTGCAACAATAAAATAAATGAACGTGAGTTTCATGAGCATTGCATATACACTTGATGTATGTACGAATTGAATGATTTTAATGTATTATTGAATTAGGTTGAATGCAAAATGTCAAAATTGTGTACAAGGTGTTTTGTGATGCTACATGATGATACTTGAAATGATATCAACTATGTGATTGCATTGATTGTTGTGTTATGTGATATGAGTGATCCATCGAAGATGGTTAACTCACGGAGTTCACAAAATTTACCAAAAATTGCATATTGATTTTTCAGGTTCAAGAGAGACGATATAGCTTCTAAGTCAATTTAGAAGAGAACTATATTGATTTTGGATTGAAGACATGATTCGAAGGTCGGACAGCTGGGACTGAGAGATTTAGATAAGTTTTTGTATAATTCCTCATGTATGTAGTATGTTCTGTACACAGAGATGTAAACTCTAATTAATTTTTGATAATGTACAAATATAGATGTTGTTGTAAAGCCACAATGTACATATTGTTTATGAAATGAAATGAAAAATTTGGGTTTTAGCTATAGTGATTCTTATGTTTTAATTTATGATGGCATGAGTAAGTGAAAGTTATGTAGTTGGTGCATCGCTTCTGTCAGGCACGTGCTCGAATGTCGGAAGAACGTATGCGCACAAATGTTTGATGAGAATGGGGTGCCAGATTATTCGTTTTTCACTCGCAAAATTGATAGTTCAATAATCTAATTGTTGATGTGCGGAACACATCTGGCAAAAAGTCGATAGAATCTTCGATAAATCTATTGCATATATATTTCAACAAAAACATGTCTATCTCCAATTGTTCACGTACATATCGAATAAAACTTAACTTCTTTAGGATTATATTTCAAGTAAGATTCCTTCATTATTCAAGATGGTAGAATCCTATACAAAGTTAATCACCAATGATATACTAGATATGTCATACTACAAATAATGCAAAAAATAATAAATTAGATATCTTGACAAATATCTTAACAATAACATTGAATAAAAGATGAAATTTTCATCACAAATAATTTAAAATCATTGAAAAAGAAAATCTTTAAGAAAACCCAGAAAGAGCCAAGCAAGACTGGCAATCTTTTTTACGACACTTTTGAAGATCCAAAAGCACCAATTTGGTCTGAATATTACCAGTTACCACCAATTTAGTATGACGTGATAGCATCAAAACTTCCACTGTCCGCAACTCTTATTATCCATAAGACAAAGATGACAAGAGAGAGTGTGTGTGTGTGTTTTCTTTAGAAAGGGATGGGTTTAAATTTAAGAAAGAAAGAAAAGAATGACTTCTAGGATTAAGTTTGGGACATTCTAATAATCACGTGGTGGGTGAATTAATTTGGGTTTATGATAGCGTCGTCATATTCATTAAGGAAAAAAAGGACACTATTAGCTTTATTTTGGTAAGGATTAAGAAAATGAGAGACCTTAACTTGGTAATTCTGTTGTGACTGAATGAATTCAAAGTCGAGCCTTTGAATGTTAAATTCCAAAACCCATCAAAAGAAAAGTAATTTATCAAATTCTCTGTATATCAAGTACTACGTTTTATTGGCCAAAAAAAAAGTACTTCGTTTGATGGTGGTGATGACGGCAAAAGGCATAAATTCAATAATATTATCAACTTTTAACGTGCAAAATTAAACAAGAAGAAGCGATTACAGTTTAATAATATTAAATTATCAAACTGCTATTTATGATTGAATAAAAATTGACCGTTTATCACTTAATTAATTAAGTTTTATACATAGATATTATAAAAGTAAATTGTATTTTATATTTAAAGCGAAGAAGCTTATGGTTTGATTCACATAGATTGCATTTATTATATTAATTTTTAAATTTGGAAAAAGAATCATCTCATAATCTTTTGAGTGCAATTAATTTGAAAATATATTTATGAAAAATGCATTTGTTAAGAATAATTATTCATTTTCTGAACTGATTCTAAAAATAAAGAATAATATAAAAAAATTCATACATTGCTAATTTGTTGTTTGGTGTAGACATAGCTCTTGATTTTAAAACAAGAATTTGAGAACTTCTGATTATTTTTAATATTAGAACTATTAAACTTATTATTAAATTTTATGATAAAGGATATTAAAAAACACAAGCTTATTACATGTTACTATTTTAAAATTGTCTATATTAAGTTTAAGTTTAATTTTAATTATTAAATTTATTTTTAGTTAATTTTATATTTCCACATTTTGATTTCATTAAAATATTATTCTTAAGTTATATTTTATTTTATTAATTCTTATTCATTGTATATAGATTTAATAAAGATTCAAACCATGAACATTAAATTTATCCTCTTATATCTCCAATCCAAATTTTAAATTATAAAATAATATCTAATATATTTATGGCCGATCTTCAGAATGAGCTAGCCGGCATCAAGTCTCAAGCCCGCCAAATCCATGTAAGTAATAATTAAAAATCATTAAATTATAAAAGGTTTGAACTATTTAATTTTTAGGTTGATTTATTTTAGCAATTTTTATTGTTAAAAAAATAATATTTTTAAAATTGGATGAAAAATTAAATATGAAATAAGATATTTAAAGTTTAAAAGGTTCAATTAATATTAGGCTATCATAAAGTTAGTAAAAGATTGAATAAAATTAAAGTATTTGAAAATTGATTGAAAAAGACTATTATTTCACATTAAAAAATTAAATTTTAATTGAAAAAGAAAACTGTTAAATAAAAAATAATCGATTTAGTTTAGTTTATAAAAATTGATCGATTAATAATAAGTTGATCAAATTTTAACAATAAAGATAATTAACCTAAATCAAACTGAAAAATTGAAAATCGAATAAAAATTTTTACTAGTTCAGAGTGTTAATTGTTAAACCGACCAAACTAGTTTAATTTTCAAAATATTATTAAATCTGATTAATTTATTAATTAATCAATTAATTTTTATAAATTAATAAGTTTTTATAAACTAAAATAAATCAATTAATATGCATTTAATAATATCTTTTGTCAATTAAATTTTAAATTCATCGAAATAATCTCTTTCAACCATATTTTAATTCTTTAAACCTTAAACCTATTGGATTGGCTTTCAATTTTTAAAACATTGTTATTTTAAAACATGTACATGTCACAGACATGCTAATGTTTCCCATTATGCAAATTCCATATAATTAAACGTAAATCAGTTATTATGCATCTAAGCAGATATTTGCAAGACAAAAAAGAAACGATTACATTTAAAGTATACTACACGATCTCAAGTTGTCAGTGGACTTAATGCTAATGCTTCAAAGCCATGTAAACTCCGTACAATTAAATATAAATCACTTATTCCCATCAATTAATTTTATTTACTAGTTAAAGTCATCAATGAACCTCCCTTCCACGCGCCGCTGCTCTTCAAAACCTCTTCTGTCTGTAACATTTTCTCGGCGGTCACTGCGCAGCCCATAGGCTCACTTTAGCCGACATTTATCTGTTAAAACCTCTGTGCTCTCCTTACCTTGAACAGCACACACAGATTTCTTGTTCCTTTGACCATGATTACTACGGTAAATTACTCGTCTGCCACGACCACCGTCACCTCCTCCTCTCCGGTTCAAAAAAGTTCTTGCTTCTTGATACAATTCAATGCTTATATTACATTTTACCACTGATTTCTGTTCATGTTTCTTTTTTTTTTGGTTATTCGTCAAATTCAACAGCAGAGAAGTTCCTCGGGGCCGTTGCAGAGCTCTAGATCTCCTTCGCCGTCGTACCTGTCGGTTTCGGTGACCGATCCTGTGAAATTGGGAAATGGCGTACAGGCTTATATTTCCTACAGAGTCATCACCAAGGTCTTTGTACTTCATCTGACATTGGTGTTAGGGTTTTGGCGTTCATTTGATTTTGTCAATGATTTCAACTTATAACCTGGCAAGTGTAGTTGCTGAGATAATTTGTGCAAAAATGACCCTTTTCTGCAGTCAAATTTTCCGGAGTATCAAGGTACGGATAAGATTGTGATTCGGCGATATAGCGATTTCGTGTGGTTGCGGGATCGGCTTTTCGAGAGATACAAGGGAATTTTCATTCCTCCTCTTCCAGAGAAGAGTACTGTAGGTGTGATAATCTACCAAATGGCAATGCTTCAACTTTATTTCATCACTGTTTGTTTTTACTTTTATTGAACCATTAAGTGTACACCATTCTTATAGTTTCTGAATGGAGTAAATAACTGCATGTCAGTGTAACTGCTGAGCTAGTTTTGATTTTGTGATGTTGTGCGAGATCAGTTTAGTTGTTGTTAAGAATACGCTTGTCGATGGGCACTTTTTGGGTCTGGTTTCAATGGATAAAGTTTGATTATTGTGGAAAGGGATGATATGGGTTCAAAGCAGAGGGAGGGTACAACTTTCTCAAACCGGAGCATCTTATGTCCATATGGTTGAAATTATTCTGAAGTTACTACTTGTCTAACTATGATGTCTGCCTATACTGTTGCTTCAGATATTAAGATTTGTCAGCGTGCTTGAGCAACTAATCATGCCACTGAGTGATGATTGCTGGCTCTTGAAAACTAGTATCATTTTTTAGTGTTTGGATTGGTTGTATGTTCATTAAATCAGACGAAGACATAACCAAATGTGAATTTAAGTCTTGTGAAACAATTTCCCTCAACTTTCAAAATATTTTTCAGTCAGCAGTGAGTTATCATTATGTGCAAGGTTATGTCTCCGGTTCTTTCAATTTTAAGATTTAGTATAAATCTTTTCATCCTTTCTACTTCAGAGAAATTCCGTTTCAGTGCTGAGTTTATTGAGATGAGGCGTCAAGCACTGGATGTATTTGTTAATCGTGTAGCTTCACACCAAGATCTTCAACAAAGTGAGGATCTGAGGACCTTTTTGCTGGCAGATGAAGAGGTAATGTTTTTAATTTTCATGGTTTGGTTATTGTTCAGTATTTTTATCCACTGTCGGAAAGGTTAACAGGATCCTTTCTTAAGGATTTCCATGCTTGGCAGTGATGCTCTTAGACATTGCTATGTTGGAATTGTGACTATAAAGCTAAGCCAATGTTGAACTTGGTGAATTTACTTTCTTACAATGCCTCTACATCTTTATCCATTTAGGAAAAAAAAATCTAATATTTGGCTTTAATGGAAAGTCTAGAAGTGATAAAATAAGAATACGTCCCTTATAGGAAGGAAAATAGTGATAACTGTAAATAAGATTGGATTGTTATATGGCTTACAATAGAGTCCTTTCCTGATTTGATAACACAGTTAGTGAACTGGAATTTATTTACTAATGAAAAAATAGAACATCAGAAACAAGTTAAGAAGTCGTTTCAAATATGATTTTAGGTGCCAAGTTTTACTGCATATAAGTTGTTCCTTCAACATTCCTCTCTGTTGACCATCTGAGTAGATGATACAATAAACAATCATGGTAGTTTTAACGTATCTGTCAGACAATATATTGGTCATTGAATTTCCTGTTTCATCTTTTTGACTTCTGGGTCTGCATTAATGCCAACAGCATTAATGGTTACACTTTTCATAAACCACTGCCTGCAACTGCCAACTTTTCATATCTTTTGGTACAATTACTGCAGTGTTTTATGTAGAATTCAATTTAGAAGTTTACTCCCATGCTTCATGAGTGAGCAGCAGAAGTGCCACCTTCAACATGAACTGGTGAACTAGGAAACTTGTTTGAGAAAGTTGATTATTTGAAGAAGGTTCACAGGCCTAATAATCAAGTGCTATATACACAATGGTTTTCATGCATTATCCTGTGCTTAGTTGATGTTTAGTTATTATCTCATTCTCAGACAATGGAGAGGCTCAGGTCCCAAGATAGTGGCATCTTTAAGAAGAAACCTGCTGATTTGATGCAAATTTTCAAGGTGCGAATGTGGTGTTTACAAATACTAGCCAATTCAGTTATATACAATAGAATATGATAGCTGTTCTTTTCATAAATATGCTAGCTGCTTAAATGCTGAAATGATGCATGCTAGAAATTTATACATAATTTTGCATATCTATTTATGCGGTCAATTTGTCATCAGGTTGTTTCACTATGACATTTGAATAGCCTGGTCTATTTGTAATCATCAACACTGTCCTACTTTATTGGTTTGTATCATTGCAACCTTTTCTGGGATAAACAAGGCAATGCTACACCTTTAAAATATGCCACTATGATTTGATTAAACATTTATTTCCGTAGAACATCTATTGTGAGGTGGCAGATTTGATTATTAACATTTGATTGGGGAATTGTTCTCCTGCCTTAAAGCGAATTTAGCAGAGAGCTTTCCTCATTCCTAATTCATATTAAAGTTTCCCGCAGGGGCTTTCTTTTGAATGCATCTAGTTGTGTGAGATCTGTCAAAATAATGTTCTAAATATGTTGCAGGATGTGCAATCTAAAGTGACAGATGTTGTCCTTGGGAAAGAAAAACCTGTTGAGGAATCAAATCCTGAATATGAAAAGATGAAACATTACATTTTTGAGCTTGAAAACCATTTAGCTGAAGCTCAGAAGCATGCATATCGCCTTGTGAAGAGGCATAGAGGTAATAAGAGTTGACCTGTTGTTGAAGTTGTTTTCTCTCATAACACATTTCTATCATTCTATATGCTTCTTAGATGAATCCTTGTCCTCTCATGGATTTCATGTCTTGTCCAGAATTGGGACAATCTCTGTCAGATTTTGGGAAGGCAGCCAAGCTTCTTGGCGCTTGTGAGGGAGATACTCTTGGAAAGGCATTTTCAGAGGTTGGGACAAAATCAGAGATTTTATCAGTTAAACTGCAGAAAGAGGTGCTTAAATTGCTCTTCATATTGTGTGTTTTTGCTGCATCTGTTTTCACAACTACTCAGATTCCCTGATCTGATGTTTGATGTATGTAATGGATTTCTGTTAATTTGCAAATTGATTTCTGTTAATTTACAGGCCCATCAACTCTTGATGAATTTTGAAGAACCCTTGAAAGATTATGTTCGTGCTGTGCAGTCTATAAAGGTTTGTTTAGCTTGTTCAGTGGTCACCATTTCTTTCCTTTTCCTGTTTATCTATTACTTGCTTGCCCCAGAAGCTGATTATCCCTTTCCATTATCTGAATCAGGCCACTATAGCAGAGAGGGCTAATGCCTTCAGGCATCAATGTGAACTGGCTGAAACAATTAAATTGAAGGAGATAAATCTGTATAGTCTGATCATCCTTTTCTCTTGGTTTTTGTCATGTATGCCTTTAAAGTTGCCTTTAAGGATAAGCTTGCCTTTCCTCTTGTTACCGTAGTGCTTGGTGGTAAATGTATGTTGATATCCCAAACTACAACATTTATGCATGCAATTTGAATAAGTTTGATCTGGCATTTAAACATCAACTACTTTCTAGCTAATAGTCCTTCCATCATGTAAAATGATTGGTAGAATAGTGAAGATAATTCCGAATCTTTTAGTGCTACTTTTCCTAGATAACATTGATTTAACTAGCCTTAACTCACTAAGCTGATTGGTTGTCTGTAGTTAATAAGGTAGAGGATGTTGACATTTGTTGTTGATGTGTTAACTGCAGTGACAAGCTCTTGTTAACGCGGTCTGACAAAGTAGGAGAGGCCGAATTTGAATATAAGGAGGTAATTTACAGTATCTGAGTAGACCTTTGAACTGAAGGAGAATCACCATAACATGTCTAAATGTTTTTTTTTCTGGTGCAGCTGAAGGCGGAGAGTGAGGAAGCCACGAGAAGATTTGAGACAATTGTAAGGTTGATGAATGAAGAGATAGTACGTTTTCAAGAACAGAAAACCCAGGATATGGGGGTTGCATTCCATGAATTTGCCAAAGGGCAGGCACGTTTGGCAAATGGTATTGCAGATGCTTGGCGAAGTCTCCTTCCCAAGCTTGAAGCTTGTTCCTCATAATTTATGTACATTTCCAAGTTTGTTCCTCGTGAGTAGTTAAAAAGCGAAAATGTGAACATTTGCTAACTTGGATGATCTTACAATCTTGCATTCTAGGAGTCGGCATGAGGCAGGGTGTCACTGCCATTTTCGGTTGTATAAATTTGAACATGAAGAGACGAAAATAGCATTTGTATGATAAAGTGTTGGTTATCTTTCCGATTCACAATTTGCATTCTATTCCCGAATTTCTTGAACTCTAGACTTTTCTTATTTAGGCTAGGCTAGTGAGCTCTGACTCAGGAAAGAAAATATAAAAAAATTGGATTGGAAAAGAATAATTGAAAATCTCTCTATGACGGCATGTGGGAATAAAATGATGATTCTTTAGGAGTGAAAACAACAATAAAATAGAATTTGTATTATTTAGTTTGGCTAATTTATAAGAATTTCTAATGATAATGTTATCTAATATTTTGTTTAAAAATATAAATTTGAACTTACAAAATAATAACTAATAAAAAGTTTAAAATATTTATTAGTTTTTACTAATTATTATTATTATTATTATTATTATTATCATTATTATTATAGCTAAGTTATTATATGAATTTTTAAAGGATATTTTTGTTCAATAAGTCCTCATTTTATACCTTATCTATTTGAAATAGATAAAGATAGGAGAGGATAAGTTTACTTATTACTGAGTAAATTCTTGGATTATATGTTTTGTATATTTTACTCAACCAAACGAGAGAATAATATATTATCAAGAATAGATCAAAAATAAAATGATGATTTCAGTCAACCAATCATTTCGTAAAATTGGATTAGCGAGCAATATGATTTTTATCCCAAAAATAAAAAAGAGCAATTTTATTTGATATTCTTGACAAAATCATGAACGGAGTACATTGTCAATTATTACTTATATCCTATTGTTTGATTTAGGCTTCGTTTGGTAGTCAAATCAATTTTTTAGTTGATTGGTTGTCTTAGCTATAAAAATTGTTTGGTAAGTAGCGTTTTAAACGACTAATTTAACGTAAACACTCCAACATGAAAATGCTCATATGCAAGAGCGTTTTCATCAATAAGCTAAAGTTTTAACTATTAAAAGTTATTTGTACTCTTTATGTAGTTATAGGTTAGAAATAAAATATTGTCCTTAAATAAAAATAAAAATAGAAAGAGTTGCATATATTTTTCATAGATGATGAAACAGTACAGGTAAACATGACTTCTTTAAAATTTAAATTTTTATAAGAATATTCAACAAAATACTAAGATATATAATATTTATACCTTTATATATTTTTTAATATCATGTCTTCATAAGTTATTTTACATATTAATAGCTAATATTAAACATCTATTTTTATCAAATATTTCTAATAAATAACTAATATAATTCGCTGGTCAAATCAACTATCAACTAATAACTAATATAATCATGCTGACTACCAAATAAAGCCTTAATAAAAATAGTGATATTATTAATGGGACCCTAATTAAATCCTAGGGGACGAGAGTACGTATTTATTATTGGACGACAGATTTTTTTGTTCTTAACTTCAGTGTGTGTCCTCTATTTCTATTTCTATTTCGGTGCGGTTTTAATCGTTTAAATTTTGCGAATTATATTTATTGGTGCTATTTTAGTCGTCTAAATTTTGTAAATTTTATTTATTAAATAGATAGATTTTTATAAAACGCAATTAAGTTAGAATTATAACAGATGATCTGTTAAAAAAAACGGCGATACTTTTATTGATAAAAGGACGCAAATACAAGACTCAAAATACCAAAGGATTTGTACAAAACAAGAGTAGAGAAAAGAGACTTGGACACACTAC
>JANJEY010000005.1:66967857-66979488 GCA_024703695.1 Erythroxylum cataractarum
CAAATACTAATATTTTGTTTCTCTTTTCACACCGAAACACTTAACATATGTAATCAACACCTTTTTCATGCACAAGACTCATACTCTTGGGACTCAGATTAGGGATCAGTTGCCACGGTATGCTCTAACGTGTCTTTACTGCATACGATTTGACCTATATTTCAGAAAATGCCTATGTAAGTTCATACTTCTAGGCTCTGATACCAACTAAATGTAACATCCCACTCCCGTAAGACCCAGACCCGACATCGATGGTGATATCTGAATCCGTACCCCACTAGGATGGGATGATACATCACTCACTCAAAACACAGTACAAAAATTTTGTTTTGGAAACAATCATACACTCACATATATGTATGTTGCAGAAAAAAATTACATAACAATTCTAGTAATTACAATGACCACGAGGGTCCTCTAAAAAAATATCCAATATACATATACAAAGTCCTCACTCTAATGCAGACGCAACTGATCCCGTCCTCATCTAGCACTCCACGACCACTATACGCCCGTTACCTAACGGGGTATTCTTCTGAGTCCTGAAAAATAATTGCAAATTTTGAATGAGTTTTGGCAAACTCAATAAGTGACCATCATCGATGGTCTGCTCACTCAAGTACAGAATCAAGTAATAACTTATGTTCTCATTCTTTCTCTTTGATCTCATTTTACAATTCCTATAGATCTATCTCTATCTCGTAATACATTTTCTCAAACATTTCCCATTTACACATTTACAGAAATCTATATTCATAAGTCCCATTTTTCGATATATATGAGTATTTCACTCGCTTACTATTCAATTATCATTTGGCTGTAACCTAATGCCTAAACTGTCCCATTGAAGGGCTCATTAAAATTTGTCCCTTATCCAGTGCTGAATACAGGGCTCACCAAACGTTGAGCCTGAGGCTCTAAATCACTCATGAGCTTGAAACTCATTTACGCACATTGAGCTAACAGCTCTGATCGGTGGCGACTCTAGTCGACAGCCATAATATCTCACACAATGCTAGACATATAACAATATGTCATACATTTTACAATTAAATGTGCCTCATAATCGTTATTATATCAGTATATGGCATTTTGCCTGTCATTCAATCAGTATATCAAATCAAAAGCAGTATACATCAATCGTTGATCCATAGGCTCTAGAACTGTCCCATAAAGGGCTCGTTAATCGGTGAGCGCGTCTTAGGGGTAGGAGAGCCCTCTGGGTATGCACTACTTCCCACCCGTCTTAGGGATAGGTGAGCCCTCTGGGTATGCACTATTCCCTTTCGAGCTCGAGGCTCTTTTTCAGTATTCGAGCTTGTAGCTCTGATCAGTATATCACAGTCATTTCTAATCTATTCTAGATTTTCACATTACAAACACAATTACACTTTCACATTCTCATAACATTTCTGTATACTATCACTTTAATACTCCGAACCTTTTATCCGTAGTTCACATTCAATTATTATCTCATCATTTTACTTCAGAGAATTTAAATCACGAAAATATAATATTTAATACTTTGAGAATTGTCTAGGTCACTCACCTGGATTCCGTGCTAACGCCTGGCAGTCTCAGTAATGACGGAGGACTGACTTTCCAAAAACCTCAATCACAATGCAGCCACCCTATTTTACACATTGCCCAATCAGAATTAATTCTCATATAGCAATTCACTAAAATCAACGTATCATGCACTTCCGTGACATTCCCGACACTAACCTAAGGATTTCCCCGACAATAATTTCTCCAATTATCAGAACTCAATACATACTCAAATCAGTTAATTCGTTTCCAAAATCCAAAATTTATTCGGAGAAAAGGAGTCCTCGCCACGGCGAGGGGAAAATCATTCGTCGTGGCGTGCTACCTTCTTCACGTTGCGACGTGCACCCTGCGTTCGTCGCGACATGCGGCCCTGCGCTCGTCACGACGTGCACATGAGCACGTCGCGACGTGCAAACCCCTCATCACCTGCCGAATCCAATCTTCAACCTTTTCAAACCAAATTTCCAATCTATTTAACACTTAATTTATTTTAAACTCTTAAACAACACTAATACTCCATTTCAAACCCACTTTAAACCAATATCCTTCATCAAACGAATCCAAATCACTCAAAATCGACAACCCTAAAACCCAACATGTAAAAACACCCAAATCTATACTTTTCATACTTAAAACAAGAATCAATCAATTATTTAAGAAGGAGGCTTAAACTTACTTGATCGGGCTCACAAAACCATAAACTCTTAGTGATTTCATCGAAAATTCCTTTCTCCTTCTCTTCCTCTTCTTCTTCCATGGAAATCACATGACTTTCCCATTTTCAAACCCTAATCCTTCTATTTATACCCTCTTTAAATGTGAAAAGTCCATTTTGCTCCCTCTTCCTTACACCTTAAGCCTTATAACCTTAAGTATCTTGCTCAAAGTGCCCCCATATCAAATCTTATAACTTTTCTATTTCAATTCAGAAATTCCGAACCATGAGGGACTGAATTGCGATTCAATTCTTTTAGAATTGCTCGTTGTCATGCCTACCAATTTCCGATTCAATCAATTCATTTCTTTAGACTTTCATAAATTGTTCCAACATTCACTAACAAAATTTCCTAAATCATGACTTTAATTGGAATGTCCAAATGGCAGTCATTCTCAGTATCAGAAATCTCATCGGTACCCACATTGCAATAATGAGAAGAATTCACATAAATCACTCCAATTCATATTTTTCACAAAAACACCAAAGCCAGGACTTGTCACAAGTGCATGTATAATTTTGTGTACAAAAACACGACCCAATCCAAATCTACTATTTGATCATTCCCATCGGTGACGGGATGTTACATACAGTACCATTAAGAGCATCCACCAAAGTCCATAAGTGGTTATTATATATGGATTCTATTCCAAATCTTATGGTTTCATGACATTTTAAAGAATCAATGTTGAACATTGCATCTTAAAAAGTAATAAGGCTTATCATCCATCATCAATACATTGGCTTTCCCCTTTTCAATACATAGATCTCATCTAATGGAAGGCCAATGTATCCTACTATTATGTGATAAACTATGAGTCTTTTGAACCATTGGTTGTATAGCATATGCATAAACTTGAGGTTTCTTATTCCATCTGGATGTGAATTTGTGATTCTTGGACTTCTCTAAGTTCTACCTTACTCATACTACTTTCCTTAAAAAAAATTCGCTTTCCAAGAATTTAATATGTCTTAAGGTAATCATAATTTGCTCAAGAGGATGGTAAAATTGATGTCTAATATTTGTCTTTCAGATACCCCCACAATTTTTTTAATTTATCTTGAAGTTTATTAGATGTTGAAAGCTTCACATAAGCATCACATCCCTAAATCATTAAGTGTGAAAACGTTGGTTTACTACCACTCTATATCTCATATGGTATCTTGTCAACTTATTTGGATGGAACTGTATTCAGAAAGTAAGAGACATTTTAAAGAGCATATCCCTAAAAGCAAATAGGATTATAAGGCTCATCATGGAATGTACTATATCCAATAAAGTACAATTTCTCCTCTCTATTACTCCATTATGTTATAAAGTTCTAAGAGGAGTCTATTGTGAGAGAATCTCATTCTCTTTCAAATAACTAAGAAACTCACGATCCAAGTACTTACCACCTTAATTAGATCTAATTATCTTAATAGCCTTGCTAGTTTATTTCTCAACCTCAAGGATAAGTTCTTTGAATTTGTTAAATGATTCAGACATTTGTTTTATTAAGTATACATAACCATATCTAGAATTATCATATGGGAATGTAAAAAAATATGAGTATTTACCTTTAGTGCGAGTTGACATAGGGTCACATTTTTCTGAATATATAAGTTCTAGTAACTCACTTGTACACTCTCACTTTCCACTAAAAGGATAATTTATTCATCTTTCCCAACAAACAAAATCAACAAGTTTCATATGATTCACAATCAAAAGGATCCATATATCCTTTTTTTATGTAACTTTGAGATACTAATTTCATTGATATGACACAATATACAATGCTATAGATAAGATGGATTGTGGTCACTTTGTTTTTCTTACTATTTATGTTAAGGATTAGTCTTTCAAGATCTAATTCATACAAACCATTTGTAAGTAATCCAAATCTATAATAAACATCGTCTTTATAAAAAGAACCACTCTTATTGTTAATAATAAAGACAAATCCATTCAAATTTAAATAAGAAATAGAAATGAAGTTTCTAATAATAACTATAACATAATAACAATTAATTAGTTATAGTTCAAGGCTAAAGGCAAAAATATAATACAAGTTCATACAGCTAATGCAATAACTCTTGCTCCATTGCCAACTTACATGTCCAATTAGCTTTTCCTTAATGTTCTACTTTTTCTTAACATTTACATATTATTACAAATATAATAATCACATTCATTATCTAATACCCAAGAATGTTAAACAAAAGTAAAAAGATTGATCTTAATCATAAATATATATGAAGAAGTAAAGATTTATCTCAATCATAAATATACACGAACAAGTAGCTTCCTCACACTTCTTACCTTTCTGGTTAGCAAGACAAATTTTATAATTCCTCTTCTAGTGTCCATTATCTCCAACGATGTAAATATGTGCCCTTATCATTGTTGTTTTTTATGTCATCTTTTGGCGTTACTAATTTAACAGAAGCCTTATATTTCTTATTCTTATTCTTCTTATAGCTCTTTTCATTGCTCTTGAAAGAATCCTCTATAAGGATATAACTAGATTCCTTCTTAAAGGATCTCTCTTTAATCTTAAGTATATTCAACACTTTATGAAATGACACTTCCTTTTGATTCATATAAAGGTTTAAAATGAACTATGAAAAGCTTACACTAAGAAGTTGTATCACCAAATCAATGCTTAACCCATGGTTCAAATATAACTAAATTGGCTTAATTTTTTAATATAGCCAATCATCCTTAGTACATGCAACTTAACTAAATATCCTTCTACCATCTTGCATTGATATAATGCTTTAGAAGTCTCATAATTTTCCACCTTATTTTATGCATATAAATGGCCAAAAGAAAGATGTAAGATACAAGAAATTGTTGTATGTTTTTAATATACATGTATAAAATTGTTTAATTTCCTCTACAATATACATTTAACTTTTTAATATGTCCAAATATAAATTATTTATCTACATTAGCAAAGAATCTATTAGATAGACTATAGTAGTAACTTATAATATGTAATAAAATTTCCAATACATTAGCTTTAAGAATTTTATTTTCCATGTATTTTTATATAATTATTCTTTTAGAATTGACTATTAAATTTTTATAGCTAAGTAATGAAGTTACATATCAAAAATTTATTTTCTATATAAAGCATCAATTTAATTTTAATATATGAATTTATTTATTTTTATAGATAAAGGGGGAATTTTAAAAACTCTTCGATAATTTAGTCCCTTAAAAAAGATTCGATGAACCAGTTTAGGCTTATATTAGATCAGTTCCTGATTTGAAGAATCATACTATTTGTTTATATTGTAACAAATGTTTGAAATGTGGTAGAATCACCATATTAAAGAAACATTTAATTGGAATCAAAGGTAATATGGAGCCTCATAAGAAAGCTAGTCATAATATGAAATGACAAATTAAAATTTTGATTGAAGAGTATCAAAATGAGAGAAAAAAAAAGGCAAAGATTAAACTACGAAATTGGTAATGGAAACTCTTTTTGTAGTGGTCAAGCTAATATTGGGAATGTTAAAGGTGGTATTCCTACCAATTAGGAGGGATTACTACAATTGAAGTGAGGAACGAAGAAGACATGTGTCTACTTTTTTTACTCCACGAACAACTCTTAGATCTCAACCTTCAATTTATAGTACCTTATGATATAACAAAGCAATTCATGACGCAAACATGACAATGACTAAATGGTGTTATGATGTATATATATATCATTCAATGTTGCTCAATCTTATTATTACTAGCTTATGGTAAATGTTATTGCCTCTTACAATCTAGAATATAAAGCTCCTTCAATTAATGACTATAGAGGCAATCTTTTGAGTAGCTCTATCTATGAAATAAAAAGCTATTTCAATAAAAGAAAATTAACTTAGGTAATTTATGGATGTCCAATCATGTGTGACGGATAGAGAGTATATTATAAATTTTTTAGTTTATTATGCTAAAAGGATGATGTTTTTGAAGTCTATTGATGCATCTCATCTTGTAAAAAATGATAATACTCTACTTGAGATATTTGATGAAGTTGTGAATGGAGTTGGGGTTGAAAATGTTGTATAGTTCATCACTAATAATGATGTTGCTTATAAAGTGGTTGAGAAAAGGTTACAATTCATGTATAATTATTATAATTAGACTCCTTATATTGCACTTTGCATTAACTTAATGTTAGAAAAATATAAGGGGGGCTTGATACTTTATGATCATTGATAAAATTATGCATAAAGCAAGAAAATTGACTAAGCTTATCTATAATTAGGCATAGATTATAAATTTGAAGAGAAAGGATTTCGCCAATTATAAGAATTTATGTCATTATGATATTACAAGATTTATAACTAATTTCTTATCACTTCAATGTTTTGTTTTAATGAAGAAGGAGCTAAGAAAAATATTTATAAGTGATAAATGAGTTGCATCTCAACATGTCAAGTCCAATATTGGAATGGAATTTTTTAGAAATATATTTGAAGGTCATAAATTTTGGTCTCAATATCAATTTATCATCCGAGTTTACAAGTTTTTAGTGAGACTACTTCATTTAGCTGATAGTGATGAGAAGGTAAAAATGTGCTACTTTTATGATGTTATGGAAAAGGAGAAGGAAGCAATTAAGGTCAATATGAAAATTAGGTCTTCCTTATATATCTCTTAACTTACAATCATTAGTAAAAGATAAGAAAGACAACTTTACTCTTTGTTATTTACTATTGAGGCATTTTAAATCCTAGTGTCTATTTTAGATCAAGTTTTATAACGAAGGCTAAAATTAATACTATCATAACAACTACTTTACATTAGATGATACAAAATCTCCTTAGCTCATAAATAAAGGCGTACAAGGATGCATGTAATAATTTTAGGATGCCTATTCTAATTTGTCAAAGAGACAAATTTAAAATAAGTATAAATTTCTTGAATTTTTATTTTTAAAATTAATTATCTTATTTTCTTTATAAGATTACTTTTAATATGTTACAGTTACTTGTGGGACCAAATTGAGAATGATGTTCTAGAATTACAAAGGTTGGTAATTCTAATTTTAAGTCAATGTGTTAGTGGAACTAGGTGTGAAAATAATTGGAATACACTTAAATTCATTCATTCCAGAAAAAGAAATAGATTGAAAAGCAAAAGATTAAATGATTTGGTCTTTATTTAATACAACCTCAAGTCATTGTTACTTTTAATATAATTTCTTATAATTTTTAAATTTGAATTGTGTAATAGAATTCTAAATAAAATAAATAGTTTTATATCTAATTTGCCTTGATTATAACGATCTTTTAGTGATTTTTTAAAAATCAAGTTTCATATTTGAAAGCGATTTAGAAGATAGTCTTAAATGAGAAAATATTTACGTGATATTTTAAACAATAAGTTTGAATGACGGTGATACTAATAAATTTATATTATTATAATTTTTGAGATAGGATTAAAAAAGAATTAAAAATTGCATAACATAATATATTAAGAAACTATTTTATCATTTTATAAATTTTGAGAAAATTATTTTATATTTATCGATACCAATATTGTGTTGTAACAAAACCAAATGTAATATTAAGTCCATTTCGATATTCATGACACTAATAAAGGGATAAGAGATTATTTATGATTTTTTTTTAAGGCAAGTTTAGAAAATCGATTACAACATTAAGGCTATGTTTGATTGGGGGTTTATTAAGGGAATGAAATACTATTCCATTATTTGGAAGGGGTTTAACAATAGAATGAAATGAAATGTGATGGATGGGGAGAGTTTCATATTACATCTCATTTCAACCTAAACAGTAAAAATAAGAAACTTTCAATTTAAGAGGTTTATGATGAAATATAAAATTATAAACAACTATTAACTATATTATATTATAAATCATTTTTTCAAACAACAATTTATTATATTACATTATGAACTCTTCCATTCTTCTCAAATAACAATTTTCTAAATTACATTCATTTCTATTTCATTCCATTCCATTATAAATCATTTCATTCTATTAAAATCTTATATCTAACGAAACATAGTCTATGAGTAGGCTAACAATTTTTTGTCAATATTTTCAATTTTTTTGGTCAATACTATAAATTGAACTTCTAAATCAGTAATAATGTGTAAAATTCTATTATTTTGTAATCACTAGTCAGTGCCGTTTCATCCCTAACAACAAATGCATACTTAGATGTGGTGGCATTGAAGTAAAACACAAACAATTGATGAAACGTATTAATAGGCCGTCTGTTGTTGGGCTTGAAAATCCAAACAGTTTGGAGAAATTGATGACGAAGAGAAACCCTAGGCCTATAAAATCCTAAAACAACACACAAGGCCGTCTTTTGTTGGAGAAAAAAGAAGAGAAGATGCAGATATTCGTGAAAACCCTAACAGGGAAGACCATTACTCTCGAGGTAGAGAGCAGCGATACCATCGACAATGTCAAGGCCAAGATCCAAGACAAAGAAGGTTACTGCCGCTGGTCTAAGACTCCGTTTTGTTTGTGTTGTTTTTGGAAAATGATTTGCCCTTTTCACTTAGCTTGTTGATTGTGATTATAGGGATTCCCCCTGATCAACAGCGACTCATCTTCGCTGGAAAGCAGCTCGAAGATGGCCGTACCTTAGCGGATTACAATATTCAGAAAGGTTTTTTCTTGTTCACCCACTGTTTTTCAGTTGGTTTGATCCAGGAATTGGTTTCAAAATGCCTGATAAATTTCTGTTCTTTTGTGCTCAATTAGAGTCAACTTTGCATCTTGTTTTGAGGCTTAGGGGAGGGATAATAGAGCCTTCCTTGATGGCTTTGGCTCGCAAGTACAATCAGGACAAGATGATTTGCCGCAAGTATGCCTCTTTCTAAAAATGTTTATCTTTTTGTATTATTTTCTCTTCATAATCTAAATGTGTGAAACATCTTATTATGCAATAAATGTGTTTGCTTTGATGTATCTTTTTCTTCTTTGGGACTTTTCTTACCTTCTACTGCTGTTAAATAATGAGTACGAAGTTATACGAGGTCCCTATATCGTTCTCCACTCAAACTTTGTTAGCTGGGCCTTGTAATTTGCTCAGTTGATTTTCAAGAGTGGCATATTGTTTATCTCCCTATAGCTTTTGTACGTTATGCTTCTGTTCTTGGATTGACGTCAATTCTTCACTTCCGTTCATACGTCCTAATGTATAATGACAACAGAAACATTCATTTTAGTAGATGCTAAGTTGTAAGAAAATTGAACGTGGGGTTGAAAGCAAAATTGTATCGCGTGAAATGCTGAAGCAGTTTATATACATTCGAATTTTCCCTTTGATTCATCAGCTGGTAGAATGAGAAGCTGCATTACTGTCAGTCTGTATCTTAAGTCTAAACGCACGTTGTCTTTTGTCATACGGTTGCATATGGGAATGTACGTTGAACTCTCTATTGTGGCTGAAATTTGCAATGGAGAGCATCTTAGTTCCCAATATTGATGCCATTCTACAACTTTGCCAACTGAGCTCATTTTCTTGCAGTTGATTTTCTTGGGTGGCATATATTTTGTGTTTATGTAGTATATGTGCTAAATATATGTTTATCTAGTATATTTGCTTTCAGAGAGCATTTGGCCTATTTGTTAATCAACTGTAAAAATGGAGTAAACGAATATGGCTTTACGATAAACTGGAAATGTTTGAGGCCTTAGAATTGACATAATTTTGTTTTGCCTTTCTAGTTCAGCTGCATGCAAGTGATTTTTTTCCTCATCATAATAGCTGAACGATTGTTTGTGATGTCCAATTATTTTCTTGGAAGATATCCCTTTTGTAAGATTAGGATGATACCACTATCTTGCAATTTATTGGACATGTCCGCTTACTTTCATTTTATTTTGCCTTGATAGATGTTATGCTCGACTGCATCCGAGGGCTGTAAATTGTCGGAAGAAGAAATGCGGGCATAGCAATCAGGTTCTTTCCTTGTTAGTTTTAGCTTTCCTTTGCGTTCTCCTTTAATTTCCTTCACAATTTACCTTACTAGAATAATTTCTCTTGTACATCTACGCAGCTGAGGCCTAAGAAGAAGATCAAGTAAACACTATCAGGCCATGGCATGGAAGAATTGGTCAATTTTGCACTTCTTCAAATTTTGCTGTTTACTTGCTTGGGCCCTGAAAGAGTTAAACTGATGATGGATCAATGTATGAAACAACCCAAATTTCAACTATTTGTTTCACATTCGTACTTAAAAGTGTTCCTACTATAGGTTCAAATATACTCGTTTCTTATTACCGTTTATGTTTTCAATGTTGTCTCCTATTGAATTGTGTTTATATGCATTTGCAATATGGTTGCTTCGTGGAAAATATTAGGTATTAAGACCTTAATAGTGACGGAACCTATCTGCCCAGATTCTTTAATAAGAGATCGAAATTAAAAATGTGATAATTGAAGACGGTATGTTGTTTGTACTATGTTATTCTCCTCATTCGGTGGAATGACATAGTTTTAAATTTTAAATTTTTCGTATTTATGGGAGAATAGATGTTCTTTAAAATTATAGCCTAGTCACTGATGTTACACTAAAGTTTCAGTTATATTTTAAAGGTAAAAACTGTAGATTTAATTTCAATATTTTTCAATTAAACGTGACAATATATGTAGGCAAAAGTTGTAGATTTAATTTTAATATTTTTATTAAAATAGTTTTAAATGTTCTATAGCATAATAAATTCATTTTTTTAATAATCTTAATTTATTTTTGTTTATTTTTTAATAAATTATAATTAAACTTAATAAATTAATTTAATTTAATTATTTTAATTAACCTAATTTAACCCTAATAATCCAAATTCTCAATTTGAAATTTAATATATGAATATTAATTTACTAAATCTTAAAATTCTCGTGTCATCTAAAAATAGCTATGATTTCAAATCTTAATTATCCTTAATGTAGAATCATTTAGAAATTGAGTATTCTTTTATCTTTTAGAACTTCTCAAAAAATTGCTCTGTTGGTTTTATCCGATTGGCAATTATGTCGTTTAATTGGGATTGGTATGCTTGATTATCACTTTGGTTCTCAAAGTTTAATTCTTGTTTTTATTTTCCGGTTTGTATGAGCTCGTTAGTTTGCATTGCTTCTATAATTTGTTTACGAGTTATAAGATCCTTACCAAATTATTCAAGCGCAAAATCTTTCAGACATTTCTCAATCTCATTACACAATAAAAGGAAAGATTTTGGTTCCTTTTTTAGAACTATCAATGCCTGTTTTAAAAATCGAACCGGACATTAAACCGGTCGAAGGAAAAGTTTAAAGTTTAGAGGTTCAACCGGTAGTGAACCGCTATCAAACCGGAATATAATAAATAAGATGAAAATTTTATAAGAATAAA
>JANJEY010000005.1:66981660-67001245 GCA_024703695.1 Erythroxylum cataractarum
GAAGAGAAGTTCAAAGAGAGGGTGAAGCTTTTAAATCCGGTTATCAAATAACCGGTTTGTCAGAAAACCGGCCGGTTTTCATATACAAAGGTTATCAACTAAAACCGAACCGAACATATGGCCGGTTCAGACAAATTCCGGTCGGACCGGCTGGTCCAGTCCGGTTTTAAAACCCTTGCTTTTATGTTCTTTTATGAGAAACTCAACTACTATCCAACTACTTAGATCGTGTTGGTTTAATACGTAAATTGGATATACGTTTCATGATAAGATTGGATTTTTCCACCTTAATGATATTGTCTATTTCCTTAAACTTCGTAGGCTTTTACCTACGCACTTCCTTCTTCTTTTTTACACGAAAAGGAACAAAAAATTGAAGCAAGTTATAGCATTAGTCGTGGGAAACAAATCCCTGGCATATCCTCTAAGAGGATTGAGGTGCACCCTATGAGTGTATATTCTAATGAAATGCTCCCTATCCCAAACTAAGCTGCAAAATTGGCAAGTCAGTTCAAACACTGGTTACCTTCCTTGTGAATGTGGCGAGGTAGAATGACTCAATTCCGAGTAAAGAGTTCATTGATGTCTAGGACAAGGGGATCGAGGGACATTGATCGCATATAAGGGGATGACAAAATATTTATTACTGCTAGCGAATCCACTTCTAATACAATCCGGCGATATACCTGATGCCTTGCAAGTTGAAGTCCTGATAGCACACCTCAGAGTTTGGCTGAGATAGGAGAGCACCGTCCAATGTTGCGTACAAAACCTCTTAGCCATGCTCCTGAGCAGTCACAAAGAAGGCCACCCACAGTGGCCATAGAGGATGAACCTTTGTACATGCCTTCCGTGTTTAATTTAACCCATTTCGGAGGAGGTTTACACCAGCCGATAAGCTATTCCTTCCGTGTCCGAATGCCAGTATTGGCTCAATAAGGCAGATCTTGTTCCAACTACAAAGACTAGTTAATGTAGATCTTGGCAGTGCTTCTACGCCCATTAACTTGACCACTAAACTAAGAGGTCGTCTTTAACATGGATGTTGATTTCTAGATTGAAAATCAGAAGAGAAGTTGCTAAGGATGAAAAGGGCTCGATTTCGAGATGATTTAATATAGAGACAATAGAGATTAGTGAATTAGGGTTATTTTTAGATGGTGTAAGAATTTTGAGATTTAGTGAATTAAATTACGGACAAACTTGATTCCATATTCGGAATTTTGAATAATTAGGATCAAATTAGGTTAATATAGTTTATTGATATTAAATTAGGTTAATTAAGTATAGGATTTATTAAAAATAAAATGTAATAAAAACTTAAATTAATTTAAAATTATGTAAAAAAGAAGAGTCTATGTTAGATAGTGGAATCCATAATTTAAATTAAAAAATATTAAACTTATGTCAAGTTAATGCTGAGGTAGTAGCATATAAAGGACGGAAACATAATTTCATTTAAATTTTTGTCCATTTAGAGTATAATGTAAACATTTTGGGAATGTCAAGATTCATTTTGAATGTTCCAAAACATTAGGACCTAACTTATATTTTGGTAAGAAAAAATTAAGGTTAAATTTGTGCTTTTGCCAATGTATAGAAAGGATCCTAACATTTTAAAGATTGTATAAAGTGACCTTCAAATTAACAAAATTATCTGGTTCTATCATTTTTGTTAACTCGGCCAATTTTTTTAACATGGAGACCTACGTTAATCATATAGGTAGCTCATATGAATCCTTAAAATTCTAAACATTAGAAACCTAAATCCTCAAAAATAAAAATAAGGATTATCTTTCCCTTTTGTAATTACCTTTCTCACTACTCTCATTTTAGGTCACTCTCTATTCTTTGTATGGCTCTCTATTATGTCTTGCTTTTACCTCACTTCTCTTCTATAACCGATTGTTTGCTAGAAAATAGGTGAAATTCAACAAGTCAGTAAGTCTAAATGTTTTTAAAATTTATTACAAATATTGTGATGTTCATCTTGGTTTAATAAATTAATGTAATCTCCTATATCTTCTTGTTTGTCATCCATATAAGAGGTAGGATTAGGCACCATTATCGAACTGTTGTTGAACAAATGTTAAAGACAATGTTAGGAACCATTATCAACCTATAAAGGTAAATTTTTTAGTTTCTTTTTCTACTTTTCACGTTGTCCTAGTTGCATATGACCCAATTACATGTAATTATATGGATGTCTTGTGTCTCTAGTATTATATATGCACTATGTGCGTGTGTGTACCGGATAGAATACCCTAGAAGCATATAGTGTATCATATATGTTTGCTAAATAGAGTATCATATATGTCTGCTAAATAGAGTATCATATATACATGCATTAGTTCAGATTGATAAATCACGTTGGAATAATTTATTGATATGCTCATCATTTTGGATATATAATTAGATTACTGTTTATAGAACTAGTTTACGTGTATGCAATTGTAGTAAAGAGAAGGTCTGACTAGATTTCTCCTGGAAGAGTTACCTTTAACGCTGAAAAGAAAAATACAAGCAAACTATAATATTATATTTTTAGTAGTCTTAGTAACCTAAGTTTTTAATTGTATATCTAAGATCTAGAGATCATTGTCATTTCTTTAATGAAATATTTACCATATTATTAAATGACTCTGTGTGTGTGTGTGCGTGTGTTGTGTTTATATGAGTTGGATTAAATAATTTGGATATTTTGTTGCCTATTCTTAATTGATATATATGTGTTGAACATCTTGTTATCCTTTTGGATGTGTATATGCTCGAGATCTTAGTGTCATTTTCTCACTGTTGTGATGTTCCTTTACTTTATTTGAAGTAGGATGCATGTGATTATAATTTGTTAAAGTAGTCTATTTACTGTTAGAAAGAAAGTTTGAGATATTCATGTCCCACAAATGATTTATGTAACAACATAGGCACAAAAGAAAGAAAAAAATTAAAGTATTCATATCATAATTGATCACCTTGATGTTATATGTTAATTGATATTGTATTAATTTCCATGCATATGTGATATATTTTTTAAGGACCACACTGAATCAATGTGGAAGTATGAACTTGTTTTATAGTAGGGAGTTCCAATTGAAACCTAAGTTAGGTATGAAGGAGGGTCAATTAGTATTTTTTTAGGTAAAGACATTTTGCTAGTTATTAGCAGATATATAAGATAAGGATTGAACAAAGGTATAATCAAGTTGATAAAGAATATTATATAGTTCATGAATTCAATTTCAATAAGTCATTAAAATTATTGAATCAAATGATAGTTGTATAAGACTAATTTGTTTGATGAAGTTCTATAGGAAGGTAGATGTGTATATAACACACAAGTTAAATGAAACTAGCTTAGCTCCTGAAATATTAATGATAACTTGTGGGGATAATGTTAGTGATAGATTGGGTGGTGACCTAAATATTGGTGATGGCATACGGGGACATATGGAAAGAAAAATAATGATTAAAGGGTAAAGAAAGTTAAGATTGTTAATGACGATGTAGTTGTTGATGATGAGGACAACAAAAATGAAAAATTGAAGATGGCAATAATGAAATTAGTGATGAAATTGGAGAACAACAAAATGCTTAACATGAAGATGTACTCTATATCTTCAATGCATCTATTCTGGATGATAATCATCTATTAGAAATATATTCAACATATTATGGAAATTTTCTTTTTAGTGATGACTATCCTAATCGTGAAGAATCTAATGAACCATTAAGGAGACCACCTATGAGTTATAGACTTAAAGTAAATGGTGTACAATTCCATTAAACTTTATGCATGGAGTTTAGTCATGCAAAAGATTTTAAAGATGTAGTGACTGACTAGTAGTGGCGACTGGATTTAATGTTTAAGTGGAAAAGGAATGAGATAAAGATGATTAATTTTGGGTACATAGAAGGGTGCAAATGGGAGTTATGTGCTTCATATGATAATAATAGTAGGTGTTTCAAGGTTTTATTTGGTAAATCATAAATTTAAATTAATCAAAAAAGGTTTATGTACAAACCATGAGGTTGCCTTGAAGGCCACCCCCTCCTAAAACCAGAAAGGTAACTAACCTAAGAATAAGAGGAACTCTACAAAAATAGTTCCCTATGAATCGTACGAACCACAACATCTTGCCTACATGAATATACCAACCAAGGTGATCTTTTAGGAAGGCACATCTAACTAGCTACACAAAACATTTACAAAATACCATAGTAAAGAAATACATTAAATACACTATCATTTACAGAACTAAAACTAGAAGTTCATACTCATTTCCACTCTAGAAACCAGAAGTTCACGTCTTCCTTGCATGAGTTAAGCCTCTTAGTTGTATTTTCCATTTGTTGAAAGGTGGAATGTTCTTTGGTGATTTACCGAGGAAGATAAAGGTGCAACTCTTGTCCTTGCTCCTTTCGTCCCTGTTACCCTTTTATGCTTTAACAACTTAGTTCCACATCTGAGCTCATCATTATATTTCCTCGTAATTCTTACTCATCCTTCTTTGATTAAAACAATATACTTGCTTCTAATTCTCTAGTTTCAATTTTCTATCATTGTTCCATCTGAAGGGTGTGCTTTCCTACTATTTAGATTTATGAGCATCTTTGCATAAACATCTTTGAAGTTTCTGTGAAGTTCTTTTGGCTACCAACTCCTTTCTTTACATCAAGGTTCAAAGTTATAAGTCAATACAATTGTTTCACCATATATAAGTCAAAATAGTTTTTGCAAAAATTTTTATAAGGAATTTCAAGGACATTCATACTTGGTAGGGATGGAACTTTTAGTTCTAGAATATGAAAACTTTATAGTTATCTATGTAAGCATGATTTGCATTATTTCATCATCCAATCAATAGGAGGAAGCTTTTTTTGACAATTGTTATAAGAAAGATAAATTTTAAAAAGTTTATTAGTAAAAGTTGTAACCAGTGATGAACACCTACAAATAAGGAACAAATTCACCCTATAAAGAGGATGATGTTAGGGAGACTGAAAAAATAAAAAAAGGTTAAAAATGAATTAAAAAAGATGAATAGCCCATACTAAATGTCCCAAAAGGGTTCAACACAAAAGTGACAAAAATGTGAGAACATTAAGCACAATGGAAGAAAACAACAAACAATTGTTGATAATTAAGTTGTAGCCTACATGAATTTCAAGATTGATTACTTATTATTGTAATTGTAGATGATCAACAACCTATAATGCATTATAACATATTCATTACTTATTGTTACAGATGCAACACCTTGGTGATGGACGAGCTTCAATAATTTCAAATGATAAAACCTTATAAAAAATTACATACACTATTTACTCTACCTCATGAATACAATTAAATGGACAAGAATTGTTAATAGATTTAATGCCTAGTTACCTAAAATAGATAATCAAACTTTCAATATTATAGCAAATCAACGTAATAGCTCTATGCACTCCATGTAAAGAAAATTTAAACATGTTGATCTAAGAGCATTTAAGTTGGTGCTCTAATCAAGGGGCCTAAGATTCAAAGGGACTCCAAACATAGCATCTGGACAATTACAATCTCGAGTGACCAAGGGCAATCCATAAGGGAGCTATTCAATTATTTTAAGAATAACTTTCTCAATTAAGTGTGCAATAATCAAGCAATCTACGATTATCATACACTGTTTTGGACATATGATTTGTTCCTTTTCTTTTAGACGTTAGGTTATAATTGAATAGATGACGAGTCTTATCTTTACAGGTTCAACTATGTTTTATGTTTTTTTGTTAATGTAAATGAATATAGTATAATGTACAGTGATGTCATGTTATCAGTGTAAATGAATACACTATGATGTTGGCATTACTAATATTTTATGTTTTGTAATGGGATATATACTATATTGATCCAAAAATGATTTAATTTTGTAAATGTCACAAGGCCATTATATTTATTATATTGGTTATAAGAACCAAATCAAAATAATAAGAATAGAATTGAAAATGGAGAAATAAATTAAATTAATTAATTAATATTTCATATAACATCATAAAACTAAGATTATTGAAAATGTATAACCATTTTCAACAATATGGCTTACAAGTACTTTCATAATAATGATGACAACTCCTATAATAATATTTACTAATATTTGGTCCTTAGTATTTAATTCTTTAGTCTTTTTCAATAATAAAATTAATGTTAACCTTCATGTTCTTCACTTTGTCTTTAATCTCATTATTTTTTCAGACGATAGTTTTTAGACTATATCCTACTCCACTTGATATTTTACTTGTCTTTGTTTCACCATCTTTTTTTAAAATATCCATCTCTTTTCTTAATTTATGAATTTAATTCAATAATCCTTCAAGAAAACTTTTCATCATACATATAAATAAATTACATTTACTAACCTACAGGAAAACAAATCCATATCAATTAATGATATAAACAACTTCAATTCATATGTAAAATTTTAATCAATGAATAATTGCTTAACTAGATAATTTAGGCAACCTAATAATCTAATGCCTGAGTTATAATCAATTTATGAGCTCCTCAATTGACCATTTAACCTATAATGACATATGACGGTTTATGCATTTAATGTGAATTTGTTTCTAGATGAAGAGACATAATCTAGCTATAACATTTTCAACTTACAACATAAGCCTAAATATTGTACAAATATATATACTTTTTAAATAATATGCTAAACCAACAAAAGGATTATGTTAAGGATCTTCGTTGTCTATGCATCAATTGCCACAATTCTACAATACTAGTAATAAGGGAGAAATATAGTTAGCATAAGGTAACACTTGAAAAGAAGAAACTCGACAACTATATAATAACGAAACCTACTATGGGATATATCAATGCTCATCATTTCCAAAGAGTTAGGTTAAAGGTATATCTAAAAAGGTTTTTAAACTTTTGAACATAAGATACCAATGTTGTGATGAAATCGCTGCTCTAAAAGTTCCATGAATGGAAGGATCAACTAAGGTTCATCTAATTGTACCATAAGATTATAATTTCCTTTATGATAAAAGATCTTGAAGTGGAGAACTTTGATATAGGGTAATACTTCTTGATATATTGTTTTAATAAAATATGTTATTTTAGGAAGAACAAAGAAGTTAAATACTTTTTGATTTAAATATATAAAATTGGTAAAGAAACGTGATTTAAAAATTTTACGCCCTTGTTTAGATCTTATTAGAGGATTATATATGGGTTATGACAAAGAGAGAGATGATATAGACGTTCATAAGCAAATATAATATATTATCCAATTTATTTACTTCCATTATATATATTTGGATATCTTACATAGGTAGATCCAGTAAGCACATCAACAACCTTATTCTTGAATCTAAGCAATCTTTCTTTTGGTAACATGAAAGTATGGGAACAAAATCTCAAGAGAACACAAATGATTGATAAAGAAGATAATTGAAAAAACTGTACACTAAATGAAGGTGTCACTATAAGTGACACAAAAGAATGAGAGAAGATAAATAATTCAAACTTAAATTTGTGACACTAAAAAACATCCCATAAATATTACAATAGGTTTATGAGTGAGAATCTAGTAAACCGAAATGAAGTAAAATTGGCATTTGAATAGCATAATCGTAAAAAAAAAGTCAGGGAAAGAACTTAAGTGAAATAATGATATCATTCAAACATGTTAACACGATTTTTTAAATAATTAAGAAGTGATTATTACTGTGGAAAAGCTATCAGCATGTTTAAGTTAATCGGTACTAAGTAATTTTATAACAAAAGTGGAGCAGAAGTTGATTGCATATATGTCCATACTGGCTCTGATCTCTCAAAACCATTATAATTTGGACATCAACATTCAGATTATGATCAGATAGATAGTCACTAGCTTGTTACATATTTCAATCACTTCATTCTTTAAAGTGATTGGATCTTTTCCAAATGCATATTACTCTAAGAGCAGTTTATATCATTACACTATCCTTTTCTTATACATGCCAGTATGCTGGCTATTGATTTTTCTATTTTTAGTTATTTCTTAAGTTAGAAAAATATTCTTCTTTTTCTAGTCATTTCGCTGCATAAAATGGTAAAGTAAACGGTATCCTTCTACTATTAGGCTACTTCAAGCCAATCCAAAGTTGAAATGAAAGAAAAAGTAGATCATGTGATGATGGGAATAAAGATAGCAACCAGTATGGCTTCTTCATAATAAAAGACACAACCAAACCATAAGACCATCCAAAACTACTGGACGTCTATGAATAGGATTTGTTAGTTTACTATTTGGATTTCGTTTTTATTTTCCCCTACTTCCAACTAGTTCCACTAAGTTACTTGAATCCTTCCATTTTTGTCTTTTCTGGGTCTCAAATGTCTCTCTCCTTCACCCCTTCAATGGTATGTTCATTACTGGTCTTCCCATGCTCCAAGCATTCAGATTCTCCACAATAATTGTCTCTGTCCCATTGTTAAATAAAAACAAGTGAGCCTTGTTGAACACCGAAAGTGTTGGATATACCCTAGATGTCACCACAATTTTGCCTCCAACACCAAAACTTTCCACTACTGAATGATCAATCTGCAAATGAAAATGATAGGAAAGTATATCATCATATAGTTTGGACAAAGTGGCGATATAAATAGAGATTATGATAAGAAGATTGTTTTACCAAACTCCTAAGAGAAAGCTCATTGGTTGATAAATCAATATCGACAAACCCTGCAAAGGATGGTTTGTATAGACCTGCTCCCAAAGATGAACTGTTAAAGAAAAAATAAATGAAGTTAATCTGTTAAAAGTAAACAACAAATGAAATTGAGCTACACAGAGTGATGAGAGCAGGATTGAGTACTAATATGTTCGGAGTTATAGACAAACCTTCTTGCATCAGAACACAACAGGACCTTATGCTTCTCTATATCCTTGAATATCCTGAAGAAGACAGGAGTAAATTCTTCAAGGTTTCTCAAAGCCAATGTTAATAGTCCAAATGGCCCGAGCCCTCCTTGTTTGTGTGAACCCCTTTGGGCACAAACATCTATAGCAGGAAGCTTAGCCCAATTAGGGTCAAAAGGTTCAGCTTTTTTCAAGCTCGGAAATGAAAAGGTAACGTCAACATCGGCCTATGAACAACATCAATAAACATCATATCTTCTTAACTTAGTGCTAAGTTAATCCGACAAAGTTGAATATCAAGTGTGATGGGCAAACCTGGATAGCAGTGATTCCTTTAACTTCAAGGTGATCTCCCAAGTTAAGTTTGTGGTTGCACAAGTGTACCTTTTTGCGTCGTAGAGTCTCTATCTCTTCAATAGGCCATTGAACTAGTTGTTTTCCATTGGGATCTAACCACAACTTTCTTGGAATGCTCTAAAACAATGCAAAATCCAACAAAAAGTTAAAGACTTTGTTAAACATTACAAACATTCCTTGCACATATTTGATAGAAAAAACACCTTCAGTAGCCTTTTACCTGAATTCCAGCCCATCCCTTGGTGGTATCTGCAGCAGCACTATCTGATTCATTGACCCAACCCCATAAAAGCCTTCTATGTTTTACTGGGTCATAGAATGTCTTTGAAGCATAAAAGTTTCCATAATCAAGTCTAAGTCCATCCCAACCATCAACTGAGGTGTTATCAGGAATATATCTATCCTTCTTTCTATCATAGGTACCTATCGTGTAATACTCGTATCTTGTCAAGTCTAGGCTAACCTTAAGGACGTGTTTCACATCTTTACCAATAGCTGATGCATCCAACCCGTTCTGACTCGAGATAAGAACTGGGAAAAAATCCGGGCATTCCCACATACCTGTATTTTCCTTGGAATGTAAAGGGTGCTTAGCCTTGACCCATTTCTTAAAATCCTTACTTCTGTACAAATATGCAATGCCTCTACTCTTTCTCCTACTGCCAACCAATATTTTCCAGTGCCCATCAACTCGCCAAGCAGTGGTGGGGTCACAAAATGCACTAGCATTCACTCCTTTATCCGGGTCAACGATCGGATTGTCATCAGGCTTAACCCATTTTTTGAGATATGGGTTAGATAAATTTGTAGGTATTGCATAGTTTTGAACCTGACTTTTTTTTGAGTCAATACCAGTATAGAGAATTATAGGTTTATTACCTGGCAGTATGGTGGCTGAGCCTGACCAACATCCTTTGATATCAAACGGCTTGGTTGGATAAATAGCAGGCTCTAGTGATTCCCAGTTCACTAAGTCCTTAGACACTGAATGTGCCCAAACTATGTTGCCCCACACTGCACCTTTAGGATTGTATTGGTAAAATAGATGGTAAAGCCCTTTATAGTACATAGGTCCTGTCAAAAGTTTGAATAGTGAAAAAACACTGGATTAGATTAGTACTTCAGACACAATTCATATCAAAAATCAAAATGCCAAAGAAGCTTACCATTCGGATCTGTTCATGAATTTGTCCATCCAGTAAATTTGAGCATCCAAATCATATATAATGTACATCAAAGGAAACAGAATGAAAATGTTAGTGATCCATACTAAAGGATTTTATTAACACACTATCCAACATATTGTAATGCAGATAACAAATTTTAATTCTAACAGGAGAATCAAGGTCACTTTTGACTATAGTTTATTTAAAGTAAAATAATCTTGATAAATTATTATGTTTAAAAGTTATATATATCATATTTTTCTCTGACAAATAAATGTTACTTCAAAAGGGATCATATTGAAAACGTCATGTAACATGAGTTTATTTCCTTAATGTCATAAATATCCAGAAGAACTATAACCTGAGACCGATTAATGTTTTGGATTGTGGCCATATAACAATTATGCAACCTAGCTTAACTAATATAGTTGTTACAACGCTGATTTCTAAGGACCGCTCTAACAAGTAATCCAACTTTTTTAACACAAATAGGGTCCTGATTAGCTTGATTATAGTTTTAGCTAGCTACGGGATGGTTCTTTACAAGGACAAGACCAGCGGAAGACTTGTAAATGATTTAAGTCAATGTCCAGAAATTGATATAAAGACCTGAGAGAAAGCCTTTAATTGCCCATTAGAGAGTTCAAGATGAAACTCTAGATTAAAATGCAAGTGCTAGTGCAAAATTCTTTTTCAAACTTTTCCGACATAACCTTACACCATTAGAGAGCAAAACTAAGTGCAAATTGCATGTTCCCAGTAATGAATACTCAAAATTAGTAGATGCCACAAGTGCTAAAACAACTAAGGCAACTACTACCCAAAAGATCTATAAAGCAAAAGTCACATATTCATAATACTATAATCTCTATTATTACTTCATATAATAGTACAATTTTAAAATATTATGATCAAATTAGAGAATTCTAAGGTATGTAGGCACCAAAAGGAGGTAAGGAACATCAAAAACTGTTCGTGCAGATATTATATTAAATATGTAACAGACATTAATGATACCCTTAAGATGTCAACAAGCCTTTTCAATTTTATGCCTGTTGTGTTTGTCTCTTCTAGCACTTGAAACTTTTGTTTTTTTTGTGTGCGGAAACACTAGTATATCTCGTCAGTAGTTCTAGACCACTATTGCAAACTTGTTCAAATATCTAGCTTTTAATCGGTATACTTGTTACCTAATACCATTTACGAGCTTCTATTCTCGGTAGGCTTGGCAATTTTGGCTTGGCTTGATTTTGGCAAAGTTGATCGGGCCATGGGCTAAAATAGTTCAGCCTAACTGGGCCACACCCAGCCTATTGCCATCTGTAATTCTCGGCCAACAAAATGATTTGACTTAAAAAATTATGTGTCGTTGGTAATAGTTAACTATAGTGGCAAACACTAACTTAGGAAGTTATTCAAGAAAATAATGAATGATGGAAGACTTTTATAGTCCTTAAATAGGCCCTTGTGAGATTCAAGAAAGTAATTATAGGAGCCTAAACATTCCAACTCAAAACAATCTCTCTCTTTTTCAATCAATTTTCCTAGTAAAAAATCATTCCATCCCATTACTAGAAAAAGTATTCTATGGTTCACAAAAAACCCGAAAAAGGAAACGTTAAAACAGTCAAATTTTGATTGGCTGCTAACTAGACATATGGTAATTTTATCTAACTGATATGATATCTCATACAAACTAGTGTCAGTTGGGACATTAAAAACCCTATCCAAAAGCAAAGCTGTTGTTACTGAACGAATTAAAGTACCGAATCGAGTATAAAAATGGTGGTCAGAATCAAAGTCAGCTATTCCTGAAACCATAAGTGGTGGAAGGAAAATAAATTGCAGTGCGTGATATGTGTTTTAGAGGAAATTTTGTGGCTTAGATTAGTGAAGGGTCCGAATACCCTAATGAATATGGTTCGGTGACTTGTGGAGGAACAAACGCGATTAACTCGACTCATGTTAATCTCTTCTTTCGATGAATCCTAGGTGCGTCACTCAGAAAAATAAAACAGGTAAAGTAGAACGGTAAATTTGCCAGCATCAGAACATGCAAACATAACAAAACAAAAGCATAAAAACAGACAAAATAAGCAAATTAATTGGCTCAAAGAAACAGCCACTGGTGAAACTTCAGTGGCACTTGCTGGATCAAAACGATTTTCAAAGCAAACACATATGCGTACACAATCCGTAGAAAGCAGACACATAAATGTGTGTATATACAATGCATGAGGAAAAGAAAAGGATTAACGTACCATTAATCCAGTTCCTAGGAGGCTGGAAGTGATAGCCAGTTCTATGGAGTTGCTGCACCTTAACAACTTTCAAGAATTGTAAGTCCGGATAAATTCTATGAGACCCCTCCACCACGCCATTGTCATTCAGAATCACGAAAGCAAAAGCAACCAACGCTAAAAAAGAGAGAAACTGTGGAGCCGCCATGGAGAAAGGCAATGAAAAACCAAAAATTTGATCAGATAAAAGACGGACGGAATTTTCCTTAAACCTCAGAGGAATCAAGAGAGAGATTTTGAGAAAGGAGGATTGTTGGTGTGAAGGGAATGATGCTATGTGTATGCGTATTTATAAGCATGCTGAAGGGTTTTGGTAGGTTATTTTTGGAATGCAGAAGCAGAAGAGAGTGAAATAGAAGTGGGCACTACGGGGTGGGGATGGAGGTGAACAGTAGATAGTAGAAATTGACGGTGACAATACAAATAATGAATTCTCAATTTCATCCGAAACGATAGTGATGCGATTTGTTTGAAATAGTTCAACTTTGAATGCGCTTCTCCATTTTGTTCTTGGCAACGTGTCCATGTATCACATGCTGCACTAACAGAGTTTCTCACAAATCCCACCAGATCATCTCATGGTAAAAACTTTCAAAATGATAAAGAATAGAATGTATATTGGATAAGCTTTGGGAACGAATGCAAAAATAGTCTTAACTTATTTCCAAAGTGCTTCTGCTGTAGGTAAAGAAAAGTCATCAAATTGTTGTAGATCTCTCTACAGCATCGGATTAAGTGATTTTTATTTTTTGTACATAGGAAATAAGCGTTGGGTTAATTTGAATGTTGGCCATAAGCATTGGCTAATTGAAGACCATTTTGCTTACGCACACTTAACATCCGAATTTTATCTTTATCTACAATTATTTATCGCTTATCAATTGACTTTTTCCAATTTTCAAATTCAACTTATAACTAACACATTCTTTCCCTTTAATTGTCCAATTAACAAACCAGAATGAAAATAATTAAGCAGACATATGAAAGCTGTCAATTACAAATTAAGAAAAAGTTGAAGTCCATTCCGATTTTACATATTTAAAATCTGAAGATTACCCGTTCAAAGATTTTAGCAGGATCTTGCTCAACCATCTTGGAAGATAATTATTTGACTTTTGGGCATTTTTTTCCCTTTTATCCACCTATTAATTATCCGAACAACAATAATAACATTGATGAGTAATGAGAGTCGTTGGCTTAATAATCATGAGATACAATTAACTTGGCGAGACCGTATGTCCCTGTTTTTGAAAAATCAAGTACTGATTAGTACTGTTATGAGTTGCAGGATTAAAAGCTTACTAATCATAAAGGAGGTGGGTTGGAAAAGCAACGCAAGTCCAAAAGTAGTTCCGTGCCTCCTTTCATTGTTGATACGTTGACAAAGATAGTAAAACCTAAATCCGTAGAATTCGTATAAAAATTATTACAATTGATCCCAATTATAGTAACCATTCATATTTTTATTTTTAAATTCATTAAAAAAGATCGTTTGTTTGAGTTTTTTTTTATTTTTGGTTTCTTCCTATTTTTATAATTTATAGAAATCATAAAATGTGATTTTTTTTGTTTTTTTATAATCTAATTTAATATTAGATAAAAGTAATTTAATTTAAGATCATATCTTTAATTATTTAGAATTATGAATAATTTAAATTTTAATACTTTAAACTTTATAATTAATTTTTAAAATAATTTAATTTAATTAAAAATTATTAATAAAATATAATTTAAATTTTGAAATATATTAAAAAATTTTAAAAAATAAAACAACCCAAAAAACCTGAAATCACACGATCTTAAAATCTATTGTGGTCACACCGGTGTATGTACTTGACAAACTCCGTGTCCTATTCTAGCCTTTTAATGGCCATGAAAAGGCTCGTGAGAAAGAAACCCAAAGTTGAAATCCACGTAGGTGAGATTCCCTCTTTGGGTGGACAATTGTTGATTTATGTCCGTATCATAAATGGTCCCCTGATTACACCAAACCTAGGCACAAATGGGTATGTCTGTCGGTCACATACACTCAAATGGGGTTGTAGCGTTTCATGCACATCACACAAACTAGAATGCTACTTCGGGCATACCTAGGCTAGCAGACTTACAGCACTGACGGACATTCTAACATACATTAGTACAAGCCGACAAGGCAGATATGAAATATGTCACCAAACGCTCCCAATTTGATGATGTACCTAATAGACAAACATTGATGGATTCTTGACAGATTTTCAGTGCTGAGAAAAGGTCTTGTCAGTGCTATGCACACAGCTTAATATACTCTATCTTAGAACATTAAGATATACATGTATGCTACCTAAGAAGAACTTCCGGTTGCGGAAGACAAAAGATCGGTTTGGTTAGTTTAAAGAGATGAGAACATCGTAAAACTCCTAGTAATATTTTGTCTTCAATAGCATTCGAGCGCTTGGCATCCCAGTTGCTAGTAGTGATTCTTGTGACAATGGTGAAGCCATATGGAGAAGATTCTAAAGGTAACATGTCAACGGTGTAAGGTAGTTCGTGACACGTTTTAGGATCGGAGATGCATTAATTGAACATGAAACTCCCAGAAACAAGATGAGAGAGACATAGTGGGTCGAGAGCTTTTCTCGACTTTACTTGAGTTTCAGCCTAACGTGCTCAATTTTGTTTCTACCCCAAAATGGATTCGTATTGGCGCATATATCGATTTAAGTGAGTCGAGGGTACGAAGTTTCTGTACAAAAATAGAGTTGTATAGTGTGTGGAACCCTCACATTTCTTATGTCGATTAAGTGGCCACGTCCAATAAATATTTTCAAATTTCTTATGTAGAGACTATTTGAATTACACAATTTTAATTATCAACGTTTTGTTATGTCCTAAACACAAAAGGTATAGATTCAATCGTCGCCTCCAACGTTCTTCCGTTGAATCTTTCTGTGGTTAAACAGCATTCTAATTTCCGGCAAAAGATCTTGAGCGACTTCCATCTAATTTTCAAGTCTTAACGTTGTGTTTGGTTGCTGTTTTCAGGGGGCAGAGATAGAATAAGATATAAAGGAAAAGATGGAACAGAACAAAAACTAAGGACAGTAAGGTGTTTGATTGTGATGGATAAAACAGATAAATTTATCCCCGTCTCAAGGACAGAAATATATTTAATTTTGATAAACAGAACAAAAAAATATTATGAATGATAAAATTACCCTTATAATATAATACGACTAGATATATGTAATTAAGTCTTCCCAATTGCTTTGCTTTAGTCAGGTACTAAAAAAGTCTACCAGCAGGTTCTGTTTCTAGTACCCAAGCCAAGCATGTCTCCGTTCGCGTAGGGACAGATGCTTCATAACTACAACAAAGGTTGTTTCAACCAAAGGTTTTGGACCTAACTTAACTAACCCAGAAGTTGGGCTGGTTTAACAACAGATATTTACATTGGCTGGTCTATAATTAGCCACTTATTCGAGCTGCAGCACAGATGTCCTTCCAAATATACACGAAAGTTCTTATTTTTAATTTATACTTTTACCAAGTCAATAACAAACCAGAGAAGATTATTGAGTTTTTTTAATATAATATTAAATACTTTTAAATTTTATGTAGCTTAATACCGAAAAGTTTATTCAATTCAACCCCATTTTTTTCATATAAAAACCACTGCTTGAGTTATTGCCATCTAAACCAACAGCTACGCCTGCTTTTCTTTCAATAGCTTAGTGACTTAACTTATTTTTACATATTTTGATTTTTTAAAAAAATGCATATATAATGATATATCTACTTTTTCAACTCAAAGATACACAAAACCCTTCAACCATTAAATAGAATTCCTTAAGAAAACTCATCATCTTCTCGGACATGGAACGTTTGAATGTGATCCAATGATATTCAGAACCTATTCAATGCATCAAAAAATCAACTAAAAGCAACAGAAGGCCATCGTTAGGTTTTATTTGTGCTTTGAATGCCATTCACAAGTTCAACCAGAAGTCACGAATACAAACAATACCGAAATAAGACCGAAGCTACAGGTGGTGAGGTGTGAAAGATTTGACTACTGTAACCACTTAGGTAAGATGGCCCAGTAACTAACCACCACAAACTCCACTTAAATAGGGAGGACAAAAGAAGAACACCTTAATATGACATAAACCTGAAACACATTATCCACCTTGGCGCCTATATTTTATAGAATAAGCACATGAATAATGAGCAGCAACTAGAAGTGCCCAGAAGATGCGATCAAATGGATTTTAAAGCTCTTTTTTACTTTGCTGATTAAACACATGATGTACAAATTGATATCAAAGACTTGGGCACATACGAAGATACCACCAGAACTCCTGCTCTGCCCACCTCATCTTCCAACCTATCTAGGTATCTCTGATAAGTCACTATCTTCAGCAACTTTCTTATCATGAAAAGACATTCTTGAATTATCAGTGGGTTGACTAGCCCGAGCTTTCACATGTCTCTTTCGCTAAAAATCTGTTTGATTCAATGAAATAAATGGAGAATAGAATTGTTATTTCAAAGAATAGAAAATATGAAAAATAGAACATAATAAGTATTATTTTATTTAATTTAGAGAATAGAATAGAGAAATAATTTCTATTATAATGTTTGGTTTGAAAATATAAACTTAGAATAAGAAAAGAATAAGTAATAAAAATACAAAAATGTCCTTATTATTATTATTATTATTATTATTATTATTATTATTATTATTATTATATTTTATTATTCTTATTATTATTAAATATTGTTATAAATTTTTTACTTATTATTATTATTATTTTATTATAAATTTTATTATACGAAATTAATTATCTTATTATTATTATTATTTGTTATTATTATTATTATTTATTATTTTAAAACTTGTACTTATTATTATTAATTTCATTATTATTATTATTATTGTTGTTGTTGTTGTTGTTGTTGTTTTTATTATTATTATTATTATTATAAATTGTGTACTTATTATTATTATTATTATTATTATTATTATTATTGTTGTTGTTGTTGTTGTTGTTGTTGTTGTTGTTTTTGTTATTGTTATTATCATTATTATTATTGTTATTGTTAATTACTAATTATTGTTATTGTTATTATTAATTATTTTTATAAATTTTATACTTATTATTATTCTTATTATTATTAATATTAATATTATTTTTATTTTTATTATTAAATTTATTATACGAAATTAATTATCTTATTATTATTATTATTTATTATTGTTATTAATTATTATTATAAATTTTTGTACTTATTATTATTATTATTTTTATTTTTATTATTAATTATTAATTATTTTTATTATTATTATTAATTGTGATAAATTTTATAGTTATTAATATTATTTTTATTATTAATTTTATTATGCGAAATTAATTATCTTATTACTATTATTATTATTATTATTAATTGTGAGAAGGATAAAGTTGTCTTCAATTGGGACAGCTATTCTTGGAAAAGTTAAAGATAAGTAGGGATGGATTTTGTGTATTCCTCAAAATTTAAGAATAGATTTTCTTGATGCAAGCTATTCTGGATTCGGTTTCTAACTAAACATGGGTTTAATAATATATTAGGAATATATTAAAAATAGCATAGCTATTCCTTTAAACCAAACAACCCGTAAGCCTATTGTTGGCCATTGAAGAATGGAAAACTACTGTTTCATTTGCAAATGGTCAATTTAGGCTAGGTTATTTTAGTGTTAAACAAATGGAATTATAATTTAGATAAAAGATCAAAAGTTTCTCGTTTGGAATGTGATTAAAACAAAAGATTAGAGTAAAAGTATGGGAAGAAATCCAATATTAATGTTCAATTATTGTTTAAAAAGTTTGACAATTTGTCAATGGATGAAAATAAAAGTGTGTTAAACCATGTAAATCACACGACAGTTATCCAAAAGAATTGGTGGTGGTAAGGCATCCTATCTCTAATAAAATGCAGGTATCTGATATCGTTAATAGTCTTCCATCATCTTGAAATTTGTTGTGACTTCCCTTAATTATGGAAATACTAAATTAATTCTAGACTCTTTGCCATTAACTTTTGCCCTTGTAGACGAAAAGAAAAGGCATAGAAATCTCTTCGATCATATGAATCCCATCAAGAACTAGAGCCTGACTAAAGGGATACAAGAATTTTGGTGAAAAAGCAAGCAAAAATTTAAGAAGGAAGAATGGTTCCAATACAGAAAAAAGGGGTACTATAACATTCAATGTCAAAAAAAGGTTGAAGCATAAAAATAATCAAAATTCAAAAGAGGTAACTATTACTATTTAGAAGGTCATGGTCATTGATTCTTCCCAATAATTTGGTGACTTGACTCTAGTGCTACAAAACATATTTGTAAGGATCAAGAAAACTTCATCGCAAAGAAAGAGAACCCTATTAAAGAACAAAGACTATATATAGGCAATACAATATATTGTGATATTTTATAAGTAGGAGATTATAAAGTCTATCATGATGGAGGGTATTTTTACTATATTTAATGTTTTGTATTGTTAGAATTGAATGAACATATCACAAACCATAACCACAAAGATTATGCATCTAGGATCGATTGTATATATGCGTAGGAAAAAATAGAAATCACATACTTGGATTCCTGATATAATTCCACCAGTTAAAAAATGCTGAGATTTCCTTCCAGAAGTTGGAAAGCACCAGCGTCGAACCAGAACAAAAATACATAGAGTATATTCCCTTGTTCAAAACGTTGCCTTTTCCTTTATATATATCATCTGTGAATAACCACCATTAGTAGTTATTCTTGCAAGATGACTTTTAGACCCATCATGGGTGTAAAACGTCATCATCTCCCACTCACACATGATGGTTTTAAAACAAAACT
>JANJEY010000005.1:67026799-67037543 GCA_024703695.1 Erythroxylum cataractarum
ATTAACTCTTTTAGGTTTTTGAAGCATATCTTGAGTTATATGACTCCGATTAAGGTGATTCTTGCCTCTATGCGAACGTGAGGCTCTAAGCTATATTTGATATGAACAAGCCAATGTGTGATTATGATGTTTAAGTAGTGTGCGCTCGCCACGAATGTAGAGTTACAGTTAAGAACGCTGCAAGATTTTAAGCACAAGGCTTCAGGACTACGAAAGTCGGGCTCTATGGTATCAAGTAAGAGAGTAAGTGTAAGTTATGTGCAGTTGGGTCTCGGATCCAACAGTTGGGGTCCGGTCTCCGGGTCGGGTCCCGACATCTGTGGTATCAGAGCAAGTGTCTCGGGATGGGTTCCACCCGGGCTCACATCCCGGGACAGTTGGGGTCCGGTCTACGGATCGGGTCCCGATAAATAGAATCTGTCAACAGACAATAGAATGATCAAGAAGCAAGAAGAAAATATAAAGAGTCAAGACAATGAGGATATTGTTCAAGCTATAGAAGATTTGGAGGAAATTCCTAAAATACTAGTACAAAGAGTAGACCATAATGATCCTGAGGAAAGGGATTTTGTTACTCCTAATCACAATATAAGGAAGTCTACAAGAAGGATGGCTAAATCTAAAAGGGCTTCCCCTTTGATGACGATACTGGTATGGAATACAAGGGGTTTAAATGACCCCGTTAAGAAGATGATGGTAAAGGAAGTTGTAAAGGAGATAAAACCTACTATGGTAGGTCTTCTTGATAATTAAAAAAAAACTTTCTAATCAGATAGATATGACTTTTTTGGGTGCTAAATGGAAGGTTATATATAATCATTCATACCATTACAATGGTAGAATATTATATTGGTATAATTCTAATTTTATAGAGGCAAAAGATATCAGGATGAGTGACCAATACATTCATCTGCATTGCTGGCTAATAGACAAGTTCCACTCTGAGATAACAAGTATATATGCATCGAATTTTGCATTTCAAAGGGATAAGTTGTGGGAGGAATTGAAGATTCTTTATGATGGTATGTAGTCCCTAAGGTTAGTAATAGGAGACTTCAATTGTTGTCATAAGTCGAAAGAGGTAAAGGGTGGAGCTAGTTTTAATTCTGGAACAGAGAAAGAGCTCTCACTGTTTTTTCAAAGCGTAGATCTACTTGACCTTAGATGAACAGACATGTAGTTTTCTTGGACATAAAAAAAACAAGGGAATATGCTAATTAGGAAGAAGTTAGATAGAGTTCTAGTGAATCATAAGTGGCATAACTTTTTCCCTCAAGCTTTGACATTTTTTAATGATCTGGTGTTCTCTAATCATGCTTACATCCTAGTACAACAAATGTGTGTAGGGACAAGAATAGGAGCTCCTTTTAGATTTTTCAATGGATTAACTCAAGCAGAGGGTTTTATGGCTTTAATTAGTAGAGTTTGGGAGTAGGAGGTGCAAGGATATAAATGTTATCAACTTATATAGAAATTGAAGTTCGCTAAAGTAACTATTAAGCAATTTAGTAACAACATTAGGACCTGAAAGAACTAAGTAAAGCATTAGCAGAAGTACAACACAGTTGTTATTAGGATCCTCATAAAGTGGGCCTAAGGATCATTGAAGCTAAGAGGATAAAACAATACCAGGAAGAGCCAAAACTATAAAACTAAATTATGAAACAAAAAGCAAGACAGACGTGGCTTAAAGATGGGGATGTAAACTCTAAGTTTTTTCATACTTCTTTTTTGGTGAGGAGGAACATTAACACAATTACTAAATCGAAGGATGAGGTTAGTAAACCATTACTGATTAGCAAGAGCTATCTACTTATATCAGAGGCTATTTATTAGATATAATGGGAAAGATTGAAACACAGCAAAGAGGGTTTAAGGTAAAAAAAAATGTTCTAGAGTTCAGTCCAAATCAGTCCCTTCTTGAGATGCTTAATGCTTCTTTCAATTCTCAACAGGTGAAAGAGGTGTTATTTAGTCTTAACAGTTCAAAAGCTCCTAGTCTTGAAGGTTATTCTGCTAGGTTTTTTCAAAAAACTTGGGACATCACTAGTCCTCTCCTAACTGATGCAATGTTGGAACTTTTCCTCTAATTCAACACTAAAGGAGTTAAACTACACTTTCATTTTCCTAGTTCTTAAGAAGGATAGGCCTATGTTGATTTCTGACCATATGCCAATCTCTTGTTGTTCAACTGTTTATAAAATTATTGCTAAATTACTAGTAGTCAGATTAAAGATAGTTTTGTCTAAGATAGTTAATTTGGCATAAGGTGCATTCTTACCTTTGCAAAGTATCAATGACAATATCTTGAGTTTTCAAGAACCATTTGGTGAGTATCACTCCCGTAAATGCATTAAGATTTGTGCAATGAAGATCGACCTGTTTAAAGCTTATGATACCATCAGTTGGGAATATTTACAAGCTTGCTTAAAGGCTATTGGATTACTTGGCAGATTTCAGAATTGGATCATACAATGTATTCAAATGACCACTATGAGCATTCTAGTGAATGGGATACCTTCTAAACCTTTCAAGAACATTAGAGGGATTAAGCAAGGGGATCCACTTTCCCTTTACCTTTTCACTCTAGCTATGGAAGGATTTTCCTTACTTGTCTCCAAATTTGTAATGAGCATGGACTATTCCAATATCATTATAAATGTATGGATGAAGCTGCCACATTTGCTATATGCAAATGATTTGATATTACTATACAAGGCTGAACCTTAGGATATTCGAATGATGCTGAACATGGCACCAAATTTTTTGGATGGTCATGGATGATGATAAATGAGCAGGAAAGTCACTACAAGAATCATAAATTATTAATGAAAAATTACTGGCAAAAAATATCGTAGCTAATTAGAGACAAAAAATCAATATCTGTCGGTAACACTGTCTTGAAAATTTTCATTTTGCGACGGATAAAATTTTTGTTAGTAAAGGTAGAGGGAAAATATCTCGGTAAAATTTTCAATGAAATATAGTGACAAAAATGTCATACTCATCAGTAAATTAGGCAGGAACGCTTGCCACAATAAACTAGCTTTAGGGATTTACCGACAGATCTATGTTACGTTGGTGAATTTTCAACGGTATAACTGTTGTGTCGATAAATTTATGCAGAAATGTTTGGTTTAATAATCCAGCGTCACCAAAAGTAATATATTCTGTCGATGATTTTACGATGGTCTAGCCACTTTGTCGTTAACTTCAACTTAATTGTTTTAAATAAATAGAAAATGATGTCATTTGGTTTAATACTAAGTGACATAGTTTTTTTCAGGGTTAAAACCATCCCGAACCTCCCCCTTTTTCTCATTTGTGTTTTCACCATCTTTTCTCTTCGTCATCACTCATCGTTGTGGGTCATCGTCATCGCTCATCCTTTTCTCCTCACCGTCGCTCACCCATCATGTGTCATCGTCGTCGTCTTCCTTTAATCATTGGTTGAGGTAAATTTTTAACCTTTGATCGTTTTTTACGATGTTGTTGAGTTTTGTTTGTTACTGTGTTTTGTGTATTGTTTTCATTGTCATTGTCTTATTTTCTTATTTTGGTTATCTTCTTTGGTCGTCGGACACTATAGCTTCATCATCTTCTTCCTTCATGTGCTTTAGTGACTTCTTCTGCGTATCGATTAAGGTAAGTCGGTTTTGTTATTTACTGGGTTTTTGTGTACATAGTTTAATTTGGATATTTATTTGTGGTTTGAACCTCCTAGTTGAACTTGCTGTATTTTTAATGTAAATGACCTGCACCAACTGAAACTTTTATATAGTATGAACTTCGATTTGTGGCTTTAAATTTTAAATATTATTAATCTAAATTTTATGTATTGTTAATCTAAATTATTAGCTTTAAATTTTAAGTATTGATAATCTCTATCATTAATACATTTTCTTATTAGTTGTGTTTGGTTGCTACATTCTTAAAGTGGGGTTTATCAATGAATTAATATAGGAAGAGTTCAAATTATAGTTCCAAATATCTGAATTTTGGCAATGGGTTATTTCATTGATACTCTCTGAATTGATTAGGTTCTCTTTACTTTTTATGTTTTCACCCCATTTTTTGTTGAATTTTTTCTATTTTTCTTTACATATATTTGTTTTGTGATGGGATTGATAAATGAATGGTTTTAGGGATTTTGAGGAACTTTAATATAGGATATTGGTTAAGTTGTCATGTAAATGGCATTATGAATAGAGGACTATGGTTTTGTTTATGTATTAATATAGGAGGGGTTTGAATGTTAAACAGATACACTATGATATTACTATATTTTTAGAGGTTCATATGGTCAGTTAGTAACTTCATATAGGAAGTATTTTAACATTTTTGTTGTTGCTAAATTTTCATTTTACATATACTTAATATTAGGTGTTGCGTCATTCATTTATGGTAATATGAGAATATATAGCATGATTATGAGTTAATTTGCTAAATTTTTAGCTTTTTAAATCATGATGAGATGATCTAAGTCCATAAACTACTATAAGAACTCACTTAACTAAAGCTAAAATATGAAGATTATTTATTCCAAAGCTTTTGATTTTATCATTTTGAACTTCATTCTAGCTTTTAGGATTTCTATCTAAATACTTTACGATTTTCTATCTAATTTTTTTATAAAATGTGAAAAATTGAAGATGTACAACAAATCATTCAAGGATGATATTTTGTTTTCATGTATAGTTAACCATAAAATGCCTTTTGTGTGCCAGGCCCAGTGGCATAGTCATTGATGAGTTTTTATGTTCTTCTTTAATAGTCTAACTATTTATGTTTGGGTTATGTTTGAATCATTGATGAGTAGATGTACGATTACATAAGGATTTATTGTATGTGGAATGAGTTTGAGATCTTATGAATGATTTTAGGCATAGTAAACCCTTAGGATAGTATATAGGATGGAAACCTATGATGCAGCTCTCGTGAAAATTATCGGTGAAACAATGCCACGTACCATAGCTTTGAAGTCAATTGTAGGTGATTAATTCGATCAATTAATACTTCAACTTCAATGTAATCAATGCAAACTTAGTATTAACAGAAGAAATTAATACGTTTTATAGACAAGACGATTCTTTCCAGTACAACAAAATTTAGTAAGTGATCCACAATCAATAAAATCCATGAGCTGCGAAACATAGTGCAAATATTGGCAACTCAATTGCAACAGTCAATGGAGTACATAACTCAGCTCCGTGATGGGATGGATGAGTTAAAAGGGAGGGGTAGCACCTCATTGCAGCAATCAAAGCATCCACCGTCACCAGATCAATAGTGTACTTATAGTCATCTCATTTGAATTATAAATACTTATTATGTACAATTTAATTTTTATTCTCAATTAAGATAATTTAATTGTATATCGTCAATCAACTTTTTGTTTAAACAAATTAAATATATAAACAAATCAACATATTACGTACAGATAATTCATAACTGTTTAAATTATGCATCAACAATAAGATCATCAAATAAAATTTAACGATGAGATATTTTTTAAAAAAATATTTTTTCATTTACCGACCAAAAAATAAAAGTGCGTAGGTAAAATCAATTCTATTTACCGAGAAAAAATCAACAAACCGTTAGTAATATTGACATTGAGTAACAAACAAAACAACCAATTCCATCACCAACTTTATCGACAGGATTTGTTGCAGAATAACCGTTGTTATACTCACTGACAGAACAAACATAATCATTGGTAATGTTGTAATAAACTTACCGATAGAATAACCAATATCATCTATAAATCTACCGACAGACAAATTTTGATCATCAAAAATTTACCGACAGTCGGCCACACAAATAACCATCGATATATTCACTGACGGTTACATAAATTATCTATCGGTACATTTACCAACGGGCATTCTGTTATTCATCAAAAATTATTACCTACGGTCGGTTCTACGACACCTTGGTCCATCTGTAAATTCCATCGCTAACCTTCCTTATCGATGGAATGTTTAGGTTTTCCATTGGTAATATCTGTGGCTAAATGACATTTTTCTTGTAGTGAGTGGAGCGTATGTGTCCTTTGATGTTAGGAACCCTAAATGGATTAGCAATATGGTTAGGTTTGAACCACAGATACTCCTTTCAGGTATTTGGGAGTGCCTATTACATCAGGTAAACCTAAATACTCTAATTTTCTTCCTTTGATTTAGAAACTGAAATCTAGAATATATGCTTGGCAAAATCGATTCTTATCTATAGCTGCCAGAGTATACCTTATTATTTCAGTATTGAATAGTATGCATGTTCATTAGGCAACTTATATTGTTATTTCAAAGAGGGTGATCAAGGAAATGGATAAATTGTTGAAATCTTTTCTATGGTCTAGAAAAACCGACAATAGAAAACAGTCCAAAGTGGGGTGGAGTGATATAATTATTCCAAAGAAGCATGTAGGCTCAGGGGTTATTTTTATTACTCAAATGTAGAAGGTGTTACTTTTTAAGAGGACTTGGAGATTATTTAATGATAAAGAAGCCTTATGGGTAAAATGGGTGAATGTTTATCAGCTTAACAATCAAAAATTCTAGCAGCTACAATAGTCTCGTGAATGTTCATTTCTATTTGAGTATATGTTGAACTTAAGGGAGCATATTTACTCGTATATGAAGCACAAGTTGGGGATAGGGAAGAGATATGGTTGTGGTTTGATAATTTGACTAATTTCAGTTCTTTTATACAAAGAGCTAAATTAACCATGCTCAGAAACAAAATTCCAAATGATGCTAAGGTGGCTTTGTTAATCCAGGATAGGCAATGGGTTGGTAACTTTAGGAAATTTCAGTTGCTAGCTAATTATTTATTGATTATACCTGCAGAAAGAAGAAAGGATAAAATGTTTTGGACATTACATTCTAGTGGGATTTTCACTAATAAATCTAGTCAAAACTTACTGTTACAGCAAATAGAGGTAGTCCTGTGGGCTGATACCGTTTGGAAATAGGTCTTAAGTCTTAAAGTTGTGGTATTCTCATGTTTAGTAATAAAGAACATACTAAGAACCAAAGATAGGTGGTTTGGGAGGTTTGATCCTTTATGTGTACTATGTAAACAATTGAATGAAAGCACAAACCATTTGTTCTTTGAATGTAGCTATAGCAAATCGATGTGGAGCAGAATTTTTAATATGATACAACTTCCAAGCATCAATTTTGTATGGCAAGGGACGTTGAATACTATCATTAGATGCACCAAAACAGGTCAGAGGAATAGTACCCTCATCAAGACTTGATTTCATATGGCAATCTATTACATTTAGAGAGAAAGGAATATGAGACTCTATAAGAATAAGGAGTAGCATAAGTATGAACTTGCTGAGCAAATTATCAACATGACTAGAGCGTTTATGATAGCCAATGAAAAGCAATACACAATTAGCCAAGATCTTAAAGCAATATAGTTAATTTGATGTATATTTTGTATTTTGTTATACATACTGATTAGTATAGCCTCTTTTATCTGTAATTGTGTGATCCTTGCTTAAGATCGTGTATTAGCTTTTCCTATAATTTAGTATATTTTATTTTATTTTCATAAAAAGTGCAAACCTTATATATGTCATGTAATAAAATTTATAAGTTGATATTAAGTCAATCCTAGAAAGAAACATTGGTAAACTGTGAAGATAAATTCTTAATTTCTATAAAGAAATAAAATTATAAAATTATATTTTGGTATAAGTAATGTAAAATTATTTGATTATTTGGATTTTGGTTTTTGGTTTTTTTGGAACCATGATGATAAAAAATCAACTAGTGGTAACATATTTGCGTCTAAAGAAGGATCAATTTCATGGTCAAACAACAAAGAAGGTTACGTAGCAAGATACGCTGTAAAAGTTTGAATATGTTGCATGTAATATGGCAAGCATGCAAATTATTTAAATAAAAGGTTTTACAAACATTTGGACATTATATTAGAAGAAAAGGTATTTTTATTATATTTAATGCTTTTTATGCTCTAACTGTTATAAAAATTTTGATGTATACATCTATTGTAGACAAAAAGGATTATGAGCACAAATTTAAAAATAATTATGTAAATATTTGGAGAAGATATTGTGTTCCTCTTAGAAGAAATATAATTGAAGTTATATATTGATTATACAATAATAATAATAATAATAACAATAATAATAATAATAATATGGATATTTCTTCTTATATTTATGTATCTAGAGATGTTAATTTTTTATTTGCCATTTAAGACTTATACATATTAATAAATATAAACAATAAATAAGTAAGGATTACTTGCTGATTTGAAAGAAATCAAAATGATTGTGAATATGGTGCTTAAGAAAAAATGTAAAGAAAATCATTTAACAAGAAGTGCAAAATATAAGAAATTGTAGTAGTTTATTCTAATTTTTATGGTGCACAAAAAGTTAAAACATATAAATTCATGAAATATTAATATCACTTTTATTGATGATTATTTTAGATCAAAATTTTATGTATCTAATTTCTTATAAATCTCTTGCTTTTAAAAAATTCAAGGAGTTCAAAACTAGTTCAAATTCAACTAGAAGGCCTATTATGGCTTTATATATTAACAAAGGTGATAAATATGGAGTTTACTAAATTTTGTAATAATAACTACAAAAGAAATTTGAATGTAATGCCATATAAATGTCAACAGAATGAAATTGATGAAAGTGAAATATAACACTTATAGATATAGAAAGATCAATAATGCTCAATAAAGAATTACCTTAAAGGTTTTTAGAGAAGTAGTTAAAGTAGCTACATATGTCTAAATATAATTAATACAAAGACTAAAGTATTGATTCTATATGGTTATCAATCTAGAAGAAAGATAAACTTGTCTCGTATAAGAGTATGGAGTTATAAAGCCCAAAAATCATAATGCTGAAGAGGTAAATTGGGATCTAAAATATATGGGTGTGTTTTGTGGCATATAAAAGAAATGGATTTGGATATAGATTTTACTAAAATTAAAAAGGCTCCATTTGTGATAAAAGTGACACGTTTTTGGAAGATGTTTAATAACTAACAAATTTCAGGGAATTGATATTATTACAAGATGAAGATAAAGAAATGGCTCTGGGTATAGATTTTACCAAAAATGAAAAGGCTCCATTCATAGTGAAGGACAATAATTTAGTTGGAGAACAAGCATACTATCCTACAACAAAAGTGAGGCAATAAGAAAATAAAATGAGGATACAACCAACAGTATATGAGGCTACAAATAGAAACTTGGATGGTAGAGTATTAAGGGGATCCTTGAAAAAAGTTAGATGACAGTGTATCAAGCTTTGGACCAAGTGAAACAACAACAAGTAGGAGTGGAGTGTAGACTTTATCAAAAAGATTAAATGTTTCCCATCCCTTCTACAGGTCGAAACATAAAATTTCCCAATTAGGTTTGGGATATTCCAAAGGTGATCGATATCGCCACTTGTACCTATCAACCCATAGGTAAGTAAAATCTATCTGGAAGCATTACCCTTATAAAAGCTACTTTTAATCAATTGTTCCATATTACTAAGGCTAGATCGAGCTTGAGGAACTCACAAAAGAGCAACATGCAGTCAAGTTTTTCTAAGTAAGAGCCAAACCCCGTTTCTTCTTCTCGTTTGAGTTTGTTCCATTTCTTAACATAAAAATTGTTCCCTACCAATCTGTATAATTATTTGTAACACTACTTCCGTGGAACATTCCTTATTTTGGAACTTCTACTGAAATCTCTTATGATGATATGGATAGAAACAACACCTTCCTTCTTCCAAAGTGAAGCGGAAACTTGTGTTTCAACTAGGATCTTGACTATCTATATGAGAGAATTAAAGGTCACATGCTATGAATTAAAATCTCTGATCTTAATCTAAATAACATTGGAAAAAGGGTAGAGAAAGAAAAAAATGATCCCTTGTTTCTGTTCCTTCCTTACATAGACAACATATTTGTTCTAGATTTGGAATGAACTGAAGTCTGTCCATTATTACTACTCTATTCTTGACCACTAGCTATAGGAGGAAATCTATTTTTGGTCTAACCATTTTATTCTAGATAATTTTAATCCAAAGATCATCTTAGTCTAAATGATAAACTCATTTCTTATAGATTTTGCTAGAAAAGCCCTCAGTAGGAGTTTCAAGCCACGAATAACAATCCTAGGAGTTAGAATCAGGAGAGTAAGATGGTTTAAGGTGCAGGATTGCATCAAGAAATTATAGCTAGTCATTATAGTTAATAAGAACAACAACCTTTGTCTTGTGATCTAGCCCTAAAAAAGCTAATACAACCTTAAGGTTTTTGGGAAAGTGACCAAATCCAATCCAACTGTCATGCCATAAGAAAGCAGCCTTTCCATTCCTAATTTTGCAACAAACTGTTAGAGTAGTGCCTTAAAGGCAATTGCCTTTAGCGCGTTTTGTACAAAGATGTGTACATTCTTTATGAATAAATAAAGAAAGGCATAATTCATTAATTTGATGTTCATTATTTATGAATTGATATTGATCTATAAGCAAATTAATGAAGTCCATGGTATATGACACAGCATGAAGGAAATTGTGATGTGATCATACTGCTGAGATTCCTATCATGTGCAATTATGTCAGTATCTAAATTATCCCTAGTCGTAGGATTACTGAAACTGGACATCATTAATCCGGAGAGACTAGCACATCTCAAGCTCCTTGATTTGATCAAGCAGTGGATCTCAGAAACTGTAAATATGAGAT
>JANJEY010000005.1:67083386-67106997 GCA_024703695.1 Erythroxylum cataractarum
CTACCGGCCGGTACAGCCGAAATCGGCCGATACCGACCAGTATTTAAATCCGGTACCAAAACTTAACATCCGATACCAAATTTGGGCCAGAACGGTACGTACCGGCCGGTACGGTACGAAATCCCATACATTGATACGTAGGCTAAAATTAATATTTTAAAAACTGAAAATTAAAATAATTATTTTTAAATCTGTCTGATATTTAAAATTTTAAAGTTTAATTAAAATAATATCATTGAATAAAAATAATTTATTTATTTATTGATTAATTAATATATTTTAAAATAAATTAAATGGAAAAAAATAAAAAATAATAATAATAACTAAAATATTATGCGAATCAAAATTTTTATAATTAAACTTCATCAGATTCTTTAATCATCGACTGAAACTAATTAAAATTCAAATTTGATCATAAACCACAGTTATGTTCCAAATTCAAGTATCACAAAACATTGTCAAAATTTCTGAAAATACGAGCATCGAGCCTTTATCCAAGATCAATCAGCAAGATCTGACCATCTACTCAACACCGAAAAGGAGACATCTAAGCTAAAAACCTGACTTTCCATGTAATGAAATACTGACAAACTAACCATACTCGGAGCCAAAACTGAAGTTTGGTGTTCACATGAATCCTCCACAAGCGAGTTCGGTGCAGTCCAGACTCCGGAAATTCTTCGAAAAGCGCAAACTGGTTTCTTCGGTGATGGCATTTTTCCTGCTCACTATTTCCCATAATCATACCAACAAACAAACATTTCATCAGTAACGCGTAATGTTATGAATACCGTACCGGATTTAATATCGGATTAGGTTCTGGAACGAAACAGTATCGATATCGGTCGGTACCGGATACCGTTTCGAGATATTTTTTAAATTTATAAAATAGTTCCTAAACTTTTTAAAAATTGCAAAATAATCCATATTAATATATTATACAACTGTAAAAATATAATCGAAACAAGGTTTCAAGCCTTCAACTTCAACCACGGATACGTATTTCAACTTCAACTCAACACCAGAAATAAAGCAATCCATCATCCAACACAATAAATTGTTAAATCAAGTAGAAACAAGTGTAAAACACGATGAATAACAAAAATCATAAAACACAAACCCAAAAAAATGCCTTCGGTGGTGCGTAACGTGCGTTTGGTGGATCGGTGGCAAGCCGAATGGATGGACCAGATCTGATGAAGACGCGATGAAGATGTAACCCACAAACCCAGATGCGCGATGAAGACGAACGTGATGGAGAGTTGAAGACGTGAGGCAAGCCGGAGAGGAGGAGAAGAGTTGCGATTCCACGATAGACTTGAAGACGCGAGACGTCGTGGAGAAGAGGAGGAGACCACCAGACCAGGGAGGGACGTCGCCGGCGAGAGGAAAACGACGGCAAGAGACTGAGAGAGAAGATCAGAAGAATCGAAGGTAGAAGAGAGAGACAGAAGAGCGTGAGAGAGTGAGGCGGCAGAGAGAAGCAACCGAGGGGGGGGGCTGGATTTTTTGTTTTAGGGTTAACTTTTCATATTTGCAAAATGGTCCCTAGACTTAATAACATTTACCGGTATGGACCGGTATTTTGCGGTACCTACAGTACCGGCCGGTACCATCCGGAAACGACTGGTACCGACCGGATTTTAACACCGGTACAAATAAACCCGTACCGGTACCGGCCGGTACGGTACGGTATTCGTACCACTGGCTTCAAGCCTTATTTCTGTTGAATTCACTACCGGATAGTTGGGAGATACGGATGGTGACGATTATCAATTCAGTTCCAGAAGGTGTGCTCTCTTTAGATGTAGTCAAAGAGAGTATGTTCAATGAAAAAATCAAAAGGGAAGAGATGGGAGTTGAAAACGAGCAGGATTTTGTGGAAAAAAGCAAAGTAAGGAGCAAGACCCAAATGGCATAGCAATTCTAAGAACCGATCAAATTTTACAATAGATAAAGAGGTGAAGACATATCATTATTACGATAAGTCAGGACATATTAAAAGGTTTTGTTACAAGTGAAAGAGGGATTAAAAAAGGCAATATCATCAAAATGATGGAGATGATCAGAGTATAGTTACAAATACTTCAAGCACGAATGATGAGTTATCCCTAGTTTGTACAATAATTGAATGCTTCTATATTAGTTATTTAGGTTTTTAGTGGTTAATTAACATGAGAGCTTCGTATCATTATGTCCCAAAAGTAGAGTACTTCTTAAACTACAAGAGTAGAGACTTTGGGAGCTACAAAGATTGTCAGTATGGGTGATATCTGAGTTTAAACAAATATTAGATGCTTGTTGACCATGAGAGACGTACAAACATCCCCAACTTAAGGATAAATCTTTTATCGACAAACATGTTAGATCGAGAAGGATTCAAGCAAGCATACTTTTATGGATAAAAAGTGGAAAATATCTAATGCAGCAATGAATGTTGCTAGAGGATAGTTGTGTTGCACATTGTACAAGACACATTTAAAGGTGTGTCGAGGTAAAGAAGCATACACAAGTGAAAAAGAAACTTCTCCAAATATATGGCATCGACGATTAGGGCATATGAGTGAGAAGGGAATAAAGTTACTGGCTAGTAAATTTCTTATCATATTCAGAAAAACTTTATCCCTTAATCCTTGTAATCATTGTTTGGCAGGAACACAGGATAAAGTCTCTTTCAAGAGACAATCTATAAAGAAGAAAAGTCATTAGAGTTGGTCCATTAAGATGTTTATGGTCCCATTAAAGAGGAGTTAGTATAAGGTAACAAATATTTTATTTCATTCATTGATGAAGTTTTAAGGAAGAGTTGGCTATATATGTTGAAAGCCAAAAGTTAAGTATTTGAAACTTTTCAGTAGTTTCATGTTATGATTAAAAGGGAAGTTGAAGTACCTATGAACAGATAATGGAAGAGAGTATAATTCCAAGGTGTTTGAAGAATTTTATACATCGCATGGAATTACACATGGAAAGATTGTACTAAGTACTCCACAGCATGATGGTATTGTTGAGAGGAATAAAAGAACAATTGTGGAGAAGATTCTTTGTATGCTCTAAATGTCCAAGTTGTTGAAGACATGTTAGGGTGAAGCAGTCTGAACTACAGTCTACTTGATCAATTGACCTCCTTTAGCTCTATTAGATTTTGAGATTCTCCAAAGAGTAGGGACAGGTAGAGATCTCATATATCATCATTTGAGAGTATTTGGTTACAAAGTATTTAAACATGTACCTAAGGATCAGAGACAAAAGCTTGTTTCAAAGGTGATACCTTGCATCTTTATTGGCTATAGTGTTGATCAGCTTGGCTTTAGATTATGTGACCTAGAGAAGCAAAAAATGGTCAGGAGAAGGGATGTGGTATTTAGGAGTACGAAGAGGTGTGGATCTTCTGAGAGAGCAAATAAGGTTACTAAAAATAACTTATCTTATGATGTAGTTAATTCTTCTCCAAATTCTACCACCACTAAGCAATCTACAAGAGAAAGAAATAAAGCTGGAGGGGGAGATTGTTAAGTGTTCAACTTTATTTTGAGACTTTCAGTGATCGTTGATGCCTTTATGCTTTGTAGGAATAACAAACAAAATAAGATGAATGACGACTGGATAAAGCTCTTTTGGGAGAGACATGATGGTGTACAATGCTACATGCCCGTGTCCTTAACTTACAGACTGTATGGATCAATCATGTAAGTCTCTAGAGCCGTGTGAAAAAGATGAAAAGGGCAAAGATATAAACAGTCGTGTACACTCCCATGTTCATGACATACACGATTGTGTGTGATGATCGTGTAGCTTTCTGTAACCATGTATATATGCGTCATAAGTGATGCTAGAAAAGACAAGGTCACTTACATGTGATCGTTTATAATGCAAAAAGCCTAATTCGAGATATAAAAGACAAAAAAGACAAGTTTGATCATTGAAAGGTGGCCAAAACACTAAAAAGAAAAGAAAAATATAGGGAGAACAAGCAGAATATTATTCTCACCTTTTTTTATTATTTTTAGGATTTGTTTGAGAGTAAGTTAATTAATATATCTACTTTGATTTTAACAAGGAAACTTTGTAAGACAACTGGTAATTGTGGGATGATATATTAAACTTTGTAAATCCTTATTTAAGTATGGTGGATTGCTTGTCAATTTGTCTGCAATTTTTACCTTTATATTAGAGATTTTTTCATGTAAATCTCAGTATTTACTTCTTTACTAATTTTTGTTCTCATACTGATATTTGTTGTAAACTTAAAGAGGTTTTTGTTGTTATGCTTTAGTTGATTTTTCAAAAAGTCTTTTTTTTCTCCCGAAGTGCGCGTTATTTTCTAAACTCTCAGAATCCTCCATTCACCATAGATGATGAAGTTGATGCCAAGTCAACGACTAATGGTGTATGCCCACCATAACATCTGTCCTAGAAAATATGATTAGGGCGATGGAAATGTACATCCCATTGCTGAAAAAATAAGGCAAATATCAAAGTCGACAAAACCCTTCATTGTCGAGGCAACATATGACACTAAAATTCAGTAGTAAAAGGAAAGGTGATCAAAATTTTGTAAAATGTCGCAGAAACTTTACAGAAAAAGGTCATGAATTCCTCTAAGAAAGTTGAAGGAAAGAAAATTTTGACAAATGCCTTTCGAAAATAGCATTCGTTTCTTAGACTTGTCCACACACAAAAAAAAAAAAGTTTTTACATTTAAGTAGTAAAGAAATATTAAAAGTTATGGTACAGCTCCAAAACATCAAGGTCGTAGGTTGATGGGATTGAGGTTAGTGTATGGACTATGGGGTCTGCAAATTCTGTAGCTCTAGAAGCAGCAAGCAAATGAACTTTTCCGATTTCCATAGCAAGGATATATTTTAAATTTGAAGCATTAATGGAGCAAAATCAGAAAGATCAAAATCTCATGTTGGTCAAAACTCAGATGAAATATAGTCAAATCCACTGAAGCAATTGATAGGCCTCAACGATTCAGCATCACAAAGTTTGACATGAACATAGTGAGACGATTCCCTTGTATGCCAAGCTAGGTAATACATCATGAATTTGTGTAGACATTCAAGGATAGAATTCGTCGACATACAGAGTATCACAACCCAACAAATTCGTTTTCGCTGCTCTCGAGCAATTAAGATTCTCATACATTACATTGGAACTCATTAACATACATAGAAATCGAAGAAATAAATCTTAAATCACCCAACTGTGGGATCTGCTACCCACTTTTTACATCCTTCTGTTAATCTACGTATTATATTGCTAAATCCCGAGTTGGAATTTATTCATGGCCAAACCTCCAAAATAAGAAAGTACCCCTCCAGCTCTCCACTACGCTTTCCTTGCATCCTGAAGCTTTCCGTATAGCAGCAGAAACTCTGTATGTGGACACTCACTATTGGTACAGATAAATTCGCAATGAACGGGCTTGAAAGACGAGCTAGGACCGCCCTGTTTCTAATTGAGCTGTGCAAGCGGTGATCGTGGTATCAGAGATGGCTTCAACTCCTTTGTCTCGAAGGATTCATATGAATTGTTTTCCCGAAATTCCTCGAGAAGGCTCTCCATTGGCATTGCACGGAGTGACTCTATTGTCCCCTTACTAGGAACTTCTGTCTCACTTCTCACTGGCGTTGTTCCTGTTGGCTCGTAGTCCTGCACAAACATAGGTTCATCGTTTAAGGACTCAGATAAGCAATTAATTTTTTCCTTGCTAGGTGCTAATAAACACCATATGGCAAATAAATGAAGGATTAGAGTGATTTATATATACACAAAACCAATTTTATAATTCAAGTTTTGAGAGCTAAATATTTGTGCTTAAGTAGCCTCTACCATATATCGCTGCTCAAATGTTTCCTTTGCCTTGTCTTCGATAGCTGAGGCTTGGCCGGAATGATTATCACTCAAAACGTCAATGGTTTTTGCATGAGATTGCACAGCCTCCAGGATACCAGATACAGTTCTACGTTCCTGCTCTGATGCACCTGCAGCAATAACAAAACAGAGAATGTCACATCCCAGACGCTTACCGCCAGAAATGCAGCCCATGTTGTGATTCAACATAAGCTACTCAAAAGAAAGTCAACTCTATTAAAATCGAAAATCTGAAGACGATGAAACCACTGCTACTTACTGTCAATGTGATGAAGGATTTCTTCATTATTCTTTGCCGCATCTTCCTCGGCTGCAATTCTTGCAGAATCAACTTCCGCCTCATGCTGGTCAATACTGTCGCAGGCATTTCTGTAGAGAAACAGTTACATATTACGCATATATTCACTTAGGTTTGCCAGATAAAGTTTTCTAATACTGATAGAAAGTAAATAACTGAAATACTTGGAAAATACCAAGATGATGATTTTAATATTGCTTACAGAGCAAATCCTTGTGCCTAACATGCTAAATGTTTCCAATACTTGTATTGGACAATTAATGGTGGAAAAAACAGTAGGGCGAGGCGTATTACCTAGTAAGTGACGTCAATGCGGAGACGTGTTCCCTGCCAATGTCATTAACCAAATCCCGAGTTTTTTTCCAGTGCTTGGAAGCCGATTCGGCTGTTGTCACACTAGAGAATAAGGAAGCATAAGGGTCAGACTAATGTATAAGAACTGTTGGTGCACCCACCATCACACAGAAGATCAACATACCATTGCTGCAGGATGAACTCCATACGACAATGTTTCGCAGCAGAGTAATCTGCAGAGTCCTTGGCACTATTCTCCGCCTGCATAGAAAACTCCTGCCATTTGCGTTTTGCCTCTGTAGCAACGCCCTCCATTGAAGAAACATGTTCATCCAAAAATGCCTTGTTTCCGGTGGCATTTTCTCGCAGGCCATATAGCCTTGCATTCACCTGTGAAAGCAAAAGTCAGCGCATCTTGGTAATCAAGACATTATTGAAAGGGTAAAATACCAGAAGAGCACCATATCTTTCTGACGTATGATGTGGTTAGAGACTAGATTGTTGATGTCAGCAACAAGCTTCTCAGCATCTGATTTTGATTGCTCCTGCACAAATAATGATTGAGCAGCCATTGTGTCTTACAGAGATATGCAACTGCAAGTTTTGGGAGATGCACAACAACTACCTCATAAGCCTTCTGAAAATCAGCAATACTTTTCATTTGGATTTCATCAGCTAATGCTGCATGATTTTCAAGTCTTTCAGATACTTCTGAAATCTTTTTGAGAAAATCATTCATATATGCTGAGATCTCCTCCGTCTGCTCACTACTAAGATTGAATCTCTGACGGATTTCCAATAACAATTGTGACAAATAAGAAAGCAATGACAGCAAATACACTAAAGTAGACGGCAGTGATGCAGCATAGTCACATTTAATTCAAATGAACAAATAATTTTCAGTATTTCCTGGGTCCTATATCAATCAATATTCAGACAATATCTGTTGCAACAAAACACAAAAATATCCATCAATATTCAGACAATATTTGTTGCAACAAAACACATAATCCAGCTTGCAACATCAACAAGATGTTGTCGAGAAAGCAATACTTCCAAATTTGCTCCATTCCAAATTAATTTAACGTGGAGTTCAGATTATATAACCTGTCGCAGTTCCCTTGCAAAAAGAGCCATTTCTCCTTGGTGAGCTGAGAGACAACTCTGAATATCATCAAATATTGAATCTGCTTGACCACTCTCTGAAGCTAGACACTGATTTCGAAGGATGCATAATTAGATCTCCATGGAATAATTAGGATATAAATTGCACAAGGAATTCAAATAACTGCTACCTACATCTTCAATGGACTCTGCATTAGAAGCTACCAAAGATGAAATTTCTTCCAGACCTGCAATAGAGGTTGCCTTGTGCAAACGCACAACATTTTGCAATGCCTCCAAGTGGGATACATACAAATTCCTCAAAGCCGTTAATTTCTTCCTGGTATCCTTGACTGCCTGAACGCGTGAATTTATAAACCATGAACAAGAGCAGAGCAAAAGCTTGTACCTCTCAAGTTAAACTCTTCTACCAATTTCTTCTTTAAAAAAAATAAAACAAAAGATTATATAATAGAGGAAAGAAATCAAGGAAACTAGAGAGCATATGTTTATACCTTATCATGTACATCCAGAAGAGAATGACAGCGGTTCTCAACACACTTAAGATGTTCATTTTGCTGAGACGTTGATTTCGCTAACATGCCACCAAGAGAATGAATTTGCCTGGAGAGTTCCATTCTGAAGTTGTTCACCACCGATCTGTTATCTTCATTCAGTTTGTCTTCTCTACCTACAACCCATCACACTATCTAGTGAGTAATATTTGGTGGTTAACTAAGAAACTTTTAGTTTCTAACTAAACAAAACACTACATACCAATCTTTTGGAACAAAGAAACATTATCCTGGAGAGCTCTCTCCAAGTCACCCCGTAGAACAAATGTTTGATGAGCCAGAGCATTCTCTGTTCAGTAAGTTCAATGGTAGCATCAAGTATCAAAAGTGAATCAAAATATGAACATCAAAGAAAATTTAAATATACCTGCTTTTTCCCTTTCGGATATGATAAAGTCCTTCTCCTTTAGAGCATAACGGCACTTCTTAAGTTCTTCATTACTACTGGCGAGTAATTTGCTGGTATAGCTTAAGTTTCTCTACATATACCATGCACCCAATCAGAACCTGTCCATAAAAAGTAACTATACAAGAAAAGCTTACAAACATTTCTTACCTCAGTTGCATCAAGTTGGCCGCTCAATTCAGAACATTGCCGAACTTGGGCAACATATTTATCTTGCAGTTCCTCAAGTTGCTGGTCCAACACATTGTGCATGCATTATACTAAGAATAAAATAATGCTAGAAACTAAAACGTTCATGCTTACTATCGGAAAAACCCTATTCAGCTCCACATACTAACCTTATGGTTACTTTCTATAGTTATCCCCATTTGTTCTATTTGTTCTGCCATGGCCTGAACATAGAAAGCAAAAATAGATGAGCAATATTCAAACACATTCATGGTAGATCAGAGGCAAACACAACAAGATCGGACAAAAGATAATCCTTGACCCATATCGAACAACAAACTTGGGATAAATGCAGCAAAGAAACATTGAAAAATAGGAGCTACCATTTCAGCAGCCAATCAAGCCAATCAAAACTGAGACAACTGATATATTATGTTACCTTCCTTTCACTCTCCTCTTGATAGTATCGTTCCTTTGGAATATAAACACCATTCTTTTCACGTGCAGCATAAACCTCTGAGTAACACGATGGCATTTGAAGCAAGATAGAAAACCAGGGCACCATAAGTTCCATGCAACTTTAATGAACTCTTTACATAAATTTAAGATTACCAGCCTGCCAAAGACAAGCCATCTCACCTGCCTTAAGCCTGTCAATCTCTCCATAAAGATCCTTGATAAGAGTAGATTTCATCATTTTTTGATTAACCTACAAGCAGCCACATATATTTCTAAATACTCCATGTATCCAATTTAAGTGTGTAATCACTCAAGCAGCAAGGTTCGCATCTTAACTAATATAAGCACACATTACTATATATTAAGCACAGATAGAAAATACTGTCATGCGTTCACAAACATTTCATGTAGCAGTTTGTATACAAGAGCGGTCTGAAAGAAAATGAAGTAGACACAGTCCTTTCCATGGTTGCCAACAGAACCATACTCTAACCTGATGATCGATTTTAAAATAGCTGCTTAAAGAGTTTAAACATGAAAAGTTGCAGTGCTACAACACAAGTTTAAAACAGCCAGCAGATGATAAGCAGTATTTAGCATTAGTTCAATTTACACAACACCAACTCCTACAGAGTTTAACATTTGAAGTTACATAGTTCTCCAAATCCTAGATAGCATTATTTATGGAGTGTTTGTTCAATTCCTAATTCAGGGATCGGGAATTGATTACGCGAATTATGTATTTGGATGTTAGTTTAACCAAACAAGGAGTACGTTAATGAAATAATACACTAAATTTCTGCATGAAAACGAACCTCGGGTTTATTTTTTATGTGCTTTGCCCTGTGCGCATAATCCAGGGTACTCAAAGTCTCCTCGAGACAGTGAACAGCTGGTGAAACTGTGGCTATGATGCATGTTTTAGTTCTTCCCCCAAGTGAATCACGAAGTAACCTTGTGAGCTTGCTATCCCTGGAGTATTTTAGTTATAAACACAAGTTGGAAAAGAAAATCAAGAACAGGCTGTCACCACGCAGATCAAGAAAACAATTTGAACCTGTAAGGTATATGCCCAAGATGTTCAACAAGAGCATTAATCACTCGACCCAAGGTAAGCAAACTTTTGTTAATTTCACCAGCTTCTCTTGCACGACCCTAAAACACAGCGAACAGTACAACCGGATTATGAGATAACACGGATTTTATTTTAGATTCTTATTAACCAACCACCACTGAAACTCATAAGGTCAATGATGTCAAAATGAAACAATACCTCCCTAGCACCAGAACGAGATATGTTTTCTGACCCAGCAAGATCCACCAGATTTAGCTTGCCACATTTGATTAGTTCTTCACCCTCCGGTGTTGCTTCCTTGATGTGTATTGTAATGGAAAAGAGAGAATGCGACCGACTAAAGGACAAGATAGCTTCCTAAGGTGAAAAATATATATATACGAATTTACCATAATCATGAAATAGCTACGAAACTCTTACCTTGATTGCTTGTTTAACAAGGTTTCTGCAGTTCGACGTTTCGCAGACCCTCTCTCAAGAAGAGTGAAGATCTCACTGGCACTTGTCACTATTTCTTCCTCCAAACCTCTTACAAGAACCCCACCTTTTCCATCTTCCATTAATGGAAGCTGCTTCTTTTGCTTTTCATCCAGAGAAACCTTGGAAATTTCCTCTGGAGCAAGTAAATCAGTTATTTCCTCATTGTACAGCTCTAGGAAAGTCACCTTTACACTATATTCTGCATTCTGGCTTTCAAGAGTATCAAAAATTTGCTTGACAGCTCTGGGTATGACCCCAGCTTCTGGAGGTAACTCTCCATTAGGCCCACTCTGTTCCCATCATAACATCACAATTAACAAGACAACAACTTCTATTGCACATGCTATTTGAGATAAAACATCAATCTGATAAAACAACCAAAAGGTACTGATAAGCCCTACCTTAGACCTCTTGCATTCACCTTCCATTGTATATGTTTTACCAGTACCAGTTTGACCATATGCAAAAATTGTACAATTGAAACCTTCCAGAACTTCGTTCACAATTGGCACCACAGCTTGTTCATAGAGATCCCTTTGCTGGGCTGAAGGTCCAAAAACCTATAACCCAAAATCTAAATTTTCAAACATGATCCAAAATCCAATACAAAGTTCTAGAAGTGGAATACAAGAAACAAGAGGAGACCTTGTCAAAAGTAAAAACTCTGTCGATATGCTTGCTGGCGATGCTCTGGGAGACGGAGACCTCTCTCTGATACTCGTTGCACGTTACAACCTGAGGAGCATTGTTCCTCAACTCTTCATCGCTGAACGGCCTAATGTCCAAACAACTTGAAATTAAATCCACGAAATCAAATAATCGAGAAGCGAAAAACAGGGCAAAGAGCAGTTGCTGACCTGCATCGGAGAAGGACCTGGACGTTGACGCCTTTCTCCTTCTCGTGTCGACCCGACATTTCCTTGATCCGATTCGAACTGTCACTGTTAGGTCCGATTCACTACTCTCAGACGCCTCTCCCTGTGTCTTCGTCTCCCTCTCTCTCTTTTTTGGTATGAACTATGAAGTGAGCGCGGGTTGTGAGTGGTATTTGAAATTTTTGAGACCCGCTCACTAGGAGTGTCATCCAACGGTTGAATTCTTAGCTCCTGACATTGGACGGTGAGGATTTAGTTGGGCCTTTGGTTGTCGTGATTTTGACTGTTTTAAACAGTATGTCTTTTTGTTCCTTATTTTGGTGTTCATTGCTTTAGGACAGGCCCAATCGCCGTGTAGAGTTGACATTCCGACTAAAAGCTTTGTGTCCCGATCAAATAACTGGGCCCAAGTTATTCGAAAATCGGTTTATTACGGAAAAAGGATGGCACATAGTTGGAGGCTTGAGCCACATTAGTTTAGACATATATCAAGTTATAACATTCAGACTTATCAAATTGATCCATCATTTAGTAATAACTATGAATTTAATTGTGACTTACAAAACATAAGGGCCGTTTAGTTTTATTGCTACTTTTTTGTTGTGATTTTTAATTTTTGGTTTCTATTTTTGTTAAAAAAACAAAAACTTGTTTAGTCTAAATTTGTTATATAAAACTGAACACAAAAATTTGTATAATTGAAGTTGTGATCTTGAAATTGAATGGATTTCTTGTCTCGTGTTTAAATGGAATTTATTGGCCATTGAACTTTGCATCCGGTCTATGAAAAATAGTAAACCAAAAACGTAAAAGAATACTTGGAAATGCGGAAACGCAAACAAAAAAACAAATCAGAATGTAGAAACACAAACAAAAAAATCAGAAATGTAGAAACTCAAACCAAAAAATCAAAAAATTATAAATGAAAAGTGCAAACCAAAAAACAGGAGAAAAAGAGAAGATGAGTTAGGGACTTAAGAGAGCAAAGAAGAACAAAGAAGCAAGAGAGAGAGAGAGAGAGATGAAATGAGTATGGGATAAGAAAGAAAGATGAGAGCTTCTACAATGAAGGAAATTTATAAGAGGGAGAAGTAGAAACGAAAACAAAAACAAAAATAAAACCTATTGTGAAATTTTTGAAAAATGTCTAATTTCTATTTTTGTGAATCTATTATGATTTTTTATTTTTAGAAATAACAAATTGCAACAAAAACAATCAAACGTATTTTACCGTGTTGTTTCCTTCTTTATTAAAACTGCAATAAGAACAAAATAAAATAAAATAAAAACAAACACTCCCAAAGATTACATTTGATAAGATATAGTGTGAAAAATGAAATAATGATATAATATAATCTACAAATACCAAAAATTAGATACAATATGATATAATTTAAAATTATTCAAAATTTGATTATTGATGAAATCTGTACACAAACTTACTATATTTTTTGATAAATGTTTTGTTTATGATTTGATTATAAATATGTAGTATTGTTTTATGATTAATGGTCTTTATATTCCTATAAAATAGTGATGGAAGTAATTTTGATGTAAACACTTCAATGTTGAAGACAATTTTCAATTTTGTTTTGAGAGAGATGAATCAATCATTAAGGCATTATTCACTTACTTGGTAAAAAAGTTTTTCTTATTTTCACATGATGAGTTATAATTAGGGATCTCGACCAACTCCCTTATGTGTCTAAGTTTATTTTCACATGATGAGTTATAATTAGGGATCTCGACCAACTCCCTTATGTGTCTAAGTTTTATAGGTATATTCACAAGTAGGTAAGACATTATATGACAAAGATATGGTATAAGAAAGAAGGATATGGTAAAAGAAAGAAGGATACGGTAAAGAGACACAATAAGTGTGCTATAATAAGAGACCTAGGACATGGATTATCTAAGTCCAAAAGATGAATGAAGAAGTTAAGGCATGGGTTGTCTGAGTCCAAAAGATAGGTTATCAAGAGAAACTCAGGACATATATTATCTTACTTCACAATGTGGGATCAAATAATCTTAATGTATACTAGTTATCTCTTTAAATTTGATCAACAAACCATATTTACATAATTGTTCAGATCTAACATTATCATAAGTATTTATGTTATTTATCCATATTAAATGAAAGACCTTTTGGTAATAATGGTATTACGTGTTAGTTAAATTTTAACTACCTAACACCAGCTATAGCTTTAATGATTATATGGAATTTCGAATGAAAATGGGATTTGAGACTGATAACATATTTTTGGTGACCAATTTTTTTTTTAATACAATAAATTTGGGTATTCAAAAATCATTACGAACCCCTCTTTTGCCTCTCCACAAAATCTTTTATCGATTTTAAGAAGCTAGTAAATTCATCTCAAAGTTTTATCAATTTCTCAACTTTAAATCCTAGCTTTTTCTCAATGCATTCCTTCTTAAGCTCTCATAACCCTTTTATGTTAGACGCACCGCTCTAGAGCACCAAGTTCTAACTCAAATATTTTTAGACAACAGTTCTAAGGTTCTAGGACTTCTAATTGTAGTGAGTCAATGGAAAGGATAGAGGAGAGGCAATGCAAGGTTATAATTCCTCATTAATGGACGCATGACTTGAAATAAAAAGACATATATAAAATGTCAGAGTTGAGGATTTTAATAGGATGAAAACAAATTTTTCCATCTTCTCTTTTATAAAATTATGCATCATCTCCCTTCTTCAGAGGGCTTGCTCCCTAGACCTAATGAAAGTATTTTATATTGTAATATTTTCAATTTTGGTATGGGGTTTTTTTAGTGATTTTTGTTACCAAATCTTAAAGAGAGCCAATCTTTCATCAAAGTCAACTTCAACTTTATTATCGGTGTCTTATCTACTCCTTCCAAGTAGCTTACCAGTTGAAAAATGTTAAGTCATCCTCAAAACTATTTAGGTCTACATACTAAATCATACCTTCAAATGAACTCTTAACCTAGTATAGTTTAAACATTAGACCTATAATGAGTTAAAATAAGCCACCCAAAGGAAACCGTGATCGGAAAATAACTTTATATTTTTGTCTTTAACATATAAGAGTTCTCGAGGAATTAAGCACACTTGGTTTAGTTGAATCTTCATTTTAAAAAATAGAAAAATGTTGATATCTTTGTAAAATCCCACAAGCAAACCTTAATGGATAATAAAAATCCCTTTCCTCTAGTGTTTTTTTTTGTTTTTTTTGCTTAATAGATTTGAAACCATGGGTTAACATTTAGCTTATGGACCGCAATCTCCATATCAATTCCCTAAATGTCCTCAAGTTACCAGATAAAAATGTTCTTGTACTCCCTTAAGTAATCTTCTATATGTGCCTCACCATCATTTGCCCATATTTTTATAGTCTTCAAAACCATCAACATGCACTTTAATATTCCTATCAGCATTTAATGAAGTAAGATAACATTATTAGTTACCTTTCAATCTCCAAGTATCTTAACTACCCATTGCATATTATGAACTTAATTAGTAATTAGTAGGGCAAAGAAATATCTTGAGGGAATACAAAGATAGTCTTCTTAGAATGATTTCATAAGTTGGAGGTTTACAAAAAACATGAAATCTTAAAGATCTTGTAACATATCTTATTGTACTCTTAACTTTATTGTAGGGGTCATCTTTATTTTTTATATATATACCCTTTTGAACCCTACTAAAGGTGTTGATACAAGGCTTAAATATGCTCCAGTGAATCACAATGCAGTAGAAGTATCATAAAATAAGATGTTAATAGAATTATCATTGTTTACCAAAACCCTATTCGCTTCGTAGTTAGTTCAAATCATTGCAAACATTATTGCATCATCATTAGGATTCAATAACTCAGGATCTTGGTACTCTATATACTTCTTTTATTGCTCATTTCATTCACAATGACAGTGGATGCCTCAAACATATGTATAACTTCTTTATCTAGGTACATTGGTGTTGATCTCTCCTACCATTGGTTAGATTTTTGTATACCTACCTTTATGCTTCAGTAAAGTGAGACCTTTCATTATCATATATCTCTCTTTCTTTGTGCCTTATTGTCTCAATAAATTAAAGCGTTCTTTAATAAAGAATCATTAGCTTTTCATAAATTTCTACACTTATAGGTCTCTTTTTTTTAATCTTAGTAAAAAAATTGTCAAATCTCCTATACTTATTATTGCTCACCATTAGCTTTAGATGATTTATGATATTTTTAATCTTATAATAATTAAGAGTATGATTTAGAGATGCCTTCAACTATGATAAAGGTGTGTTTGTGGATCTTTGTATGCTTTTACTTCTTTCTACTCGTTATTTACTACATCTTTCTCATGATAGATTGCTACAATGTGCTCTCTCTTCCTCTTTTACCCCCAACCTGAAAAGACAATTATTTTATTGGTTTTAAGGAGCATCCAACTTCTTCTTTAATGATGAACCTTTGTACTTGCTTCCATACCCCCTCTTAAGTGTACACTTTTTTCATCAAGAGAGGCTTTCACATTGTTTGATGACAACATAAACATTTTGCAAATTTAATTTTCACAATTTTGGTACTTGAGTGGCTTTGATACTAAATCTATATGTGTGATGTATGAGGATTTATCCTTTTCCTTACACCATATTAAAAAGAGTAGTGGAGTCTTTGGGTCAATTTTCTTTATAACAAAGTAAACTTAAATTTTTGACTTAAGTTGCCAAAAACTTGACATTGATCCTCTTGTTATGGTTAAATAACAATCTCTAACTACTCCATCCAAAGTCAATGAGCATGATTTACCCATTAATTCTTTTAAAGCCTGGTTCAAATCTATCATCTCATAATATTATGAAACATGGTTGGCGGGATCTCTAGTGTTGCTATAAACCTCCAAATTTTGTATCTTGAACTTTGACGAGGCAAGTTGCTTGTATTTTTAGTCATAAAAGGATTATATATTATTAAACGAGCCTTCTCCTTTAATAATTTAGAAGGACGGAATGTCTTTGCATACTTCCTCTAATGATCATATCATGGAAATATCCATCATATGCCTCTGGTCCTTTAGGCTCGATGACATTATTGACCCATTAATGAGTTTGAGAAGTCTTCGTTGACCTTAAAGCATGTTAATTGACCCCTTCTTATGTTCCTATAAGCTTAGGAACATTGCTCATAGCGATATTCCCCGTACAAGTGTCATGCTTATTATTTGGTTGCAAAAATATTATTCTTATCATAAACATACGATTTTTTAAAATTATTTATCGTAATTCTTAGCTTTCATTCAAATTTCTTATACACAATGCTAATTAATATATATGCAAACTTGTAATGTCCCCCAGTAGATCTTCTATCTATGATTTGACTATATAACTGTGGTATCTTTGTGATGATCTTTATGTTCTTAAAAGGTAGCTTCATGTGTTAAAGTCAACTCCCAATTTATTTTTAGGGAAAATTGATCAATGGTGTATTGTTCACTTAGTTCTTAAAAGATATTTTTCTTACTTATATAGGATGAATAGTGGTTAGGTCCCAACCAAGTCCTACAGATTTCTAGGTCTCAAAATCCTATTTACTAAAATTTTAAAATTAGATTAAGTGAACTAGTTCAATTGATAAAATCAAGAATGTAACAACCCAGATCACTTGCCTATAGATATTGTAACACCCCACTCCTACAAGACACGTGCCCAAGAGAGATATCCGAGTCCGTGCCCCGCGAGGGTGATGTGCTAGAATACTCAATCAGTCAAATTTTGGTATAAATTTTTTTCTCTTTTTGAAACCACAACATATGCGAAAATCAATATTCATATAGGGGCCTGCTTTCATTCATAAACATTTTCAACTAACACAATACAATTGGGGCCCATTACAAATACAAAACATTATTTTACCGAAATTATGGAATACAATTTTATACAAGAATAGAAAAACACAAATGCAGGTGCAAACTGATCCCGATCTCTATCTTTCCCTTGCATGTAGTAAGTATACTCTCGTTTGTCTAATGGGATATTCTGCTAATCTTGAAAAATATTTACAAATTTTAGGTGAGTTTTGCGGACTCAATAAGGGACCATCATCGATGACTCACCCAGTCACATAACATATAATTCATATTTTACACTCAATACAATTTAATCATTCATATTGTGCATATGCAGTGCACATGAGACCCACTTTCTATTTATTATTTTGTTGAGACCGAGTGCCTAAATTGCCCCCTATAGGGCTCATTGATAACTATCCCTTATCTGCTTGGGAGATACAAGGCTCATTAAATGTTGAGCATGAGGCTTTGAATCACTTTTGAGCTCGAGACTTGTTTTTACTTATTGAGCTTTAAGCTCTGATCGGTTGCTACTCTAGTCACAACGGTCATTATATTTCATGCATTCATGAAATAAAATGCATCAATCACATTTTCATATTTTCATTCACTCACATTCACATATCATCAGACCGTAGTTCGACATTCAACATTAGAGTTGAGTATCACTTTTTCATTTATATGCATGATCACACTTTCCTTCGAAACTAAGTCCGACATTTAACAACCAAGTCATGTATCACATATTTCATCCAATTCACATACAAGGAACACTTCAATATTTCGTTCATACATCACATTAATTGGACCTTTTGTCCGAAAACCAGCACAATCAATCACATTCATAACATCATCCAATAGTCAATTAATACAAAATTCTAACAAAACAAACAATGAAATGAGACCATCTCGGTCTATTCACAATACGCTCCAGATTAGCACTAGATTCAATGATCTGGAAACGTTTGATTGCAGATATTTATCATGCATATCAATATGCTAAACGCACGATGCACACACATTAATAATTGCACAATTATAAGCATTTCATTATGCACAAGTGTGTATATAAAATATGTACAATGCATGTTCATGACAATGTCAAGTATCTTTCCCTTATTCCCATCACATTATCAGTATTATATCAAAACTCATCTAAGGAATATTTATACTTAGGTTTATGCCTCACTAAAACCATTAAAATCTCTATTCCTTTCTCATCGACTCGCTTCAGATTTATCCAAGTCACACTTTCGGTTCTATTGTTCACATTCAATTAGAAAGTGAAACTGACGTAATTTAGTCATACTCTCTTCTAGAAATGCGTTCCTCTATGTCTTATGTTTCTATTGGCATCAAAATCACTCAATTTGGTTTAGAAATGAGAAAGTTATACTTGAAATATTTTCAGATTGCTTTTATTCAGAGACAACACCTTATACTTAACTTTCACCCAGAAATTGAAACTCTTATAGTCCGATTCAAAACTTTATTTCTTCAAAAGATTTGTATCCATATGTCTCTAGTTTACTCAAAAATAAGAATCCGTCTATTTGGATAACTACAAAAAAATATTCCCAAAATACTTAACCATATTTAGTGTAGAGAAAAGTTCGAGCGAACTCCTCCAGAGAGGAATTCCCGCATAAAATTCACAAGCTCGTCGCTGCGAAACTTAGAGATGGCCACGACAAGCTTTACCCAAAAGAAATCCTCACTTAATTCTTCAAGTCCGCCGCGGCAAACTTCCACAAACGCAAACCCAGTTTTTCAACAACTTCAGTTTAGATTTTTCCCAATCATATCTTATACTAAGATCATCCTTTCTACCTCATTTACTCTTCATTCTCTACTCTAATTCAACTCAATAACATTCACAAATCAATTCTTAATCCATTATTTAGCATTCATGTGAAACAAAACATCAACATGTATACATTCATTTCTTCACCAACATTCTAGCATATACTTAACTCCTTTGTCATGATCATTTACCACTTAACTATCATCATAAATGCTTCATTTAAAACAACACATGAAGAACAAAATTTAACTTACTTGTTTAGCTCCAAAGCTCCTTCAAATCACCGTGAACCCTAACTCCTCCAACATACATTCATGGAGGAATAGGTTGGGTATTTCTCAACATAAAGAAGATGACAAAGTGTTGAAGTGACAAAGTGAAGGATAAGAGCAAAGTTCAACACAAATGCTTGGGAGAGGAGAGTGTCGTAGATGGAGAGAGAGCAAATGAAGAAAATGAAGAAGATGGAGATGAGAGAAGCATATGTCGTGAATGGGCACTTGAAAGACCATTTAAGACCATGAAATGGTCTTTAATTTAAGAGAAATTTGTAAGTGGGTGCCACTTGTCACCTTTTAGTGGTCTCTAAATGACTCTTTTATTAACTAGTCCATTTGTCTCCAATTTCTACTTCAATTGACTCCCAAATTTTTAATGACACTTGTCCATAAATCTTAAAGTCATTTATCAAAATTTATTTTGCCATAAGACAGTAATTTCTACTACCATTTATCAATTATTTTTCCAATTGACATTTTTCCTAGTCCAAGAATTATCCTAATTCTTTTCAGAAAATTTTCTCAAAAAACTCCAAAAATTCTAAATCAAGAATTCTAATCTCCAATCAAATTTTCAATACAATCAAGCTACAATTTCTAATAAAATCACATTTACAAACAATTATATCCGAAAATGTCAATGAATGCATATACAGTCATCTTGATGTGTGCAAAATTTACTATTCACATATATGTGCATATTATGAAATGCATGAGCATGAAAAGTGTTTCCTAATTTTTTCGTAATCTCTCACATTTACAAATTTATCCTTAACATGAGTAACGGGATGTTACAAATATTGTTCGTTTTAGGTTACCCTATAGTCAAACTCCTCACAGTTTTGCTCTTCCTACCTTTGGGAAAGCGTTTCTTAGGGGAAGAGGTATTCATACCTTTATAAAGCGTATTTCGTTCCCCTCTCAAATCGATGTGAGATCTCATACTCTCCACCATCCTTAAAGCCCAACCTAGTTAGCACAATGGTTAGGGAAGATGTGTCTTTCTAAGGGTGTAAAGAACAAAACCGTGAGGGGTTTGACCTAAGGGCAACGCAAAATGGACAATATTTGTGGGTGAATGATCTAGGCTGTTACAAGAAATTTGCCTACATTTCAATTTGGTTTGTAGTAACAATATTTAAATTTATCAGTTATTATGTTAATTAATAAACTAGTCGATTTCTAAATCGATATTTGTTAATTTGTAAGTATACATTTTTATCCTTTTTAATTAAAATTTCGCAACCTCTTCAATTCTTTTCAATCTTTACTATTCATTTGTTATCTTAATTTTTCCCTAAATATTTTCAATTATATTTCAATCAATATATTATTATAGCAACAGATCCCCATATGGCATCATTAATCTCAAACCAAAAAAAAAGTATCTAAGGCAACAATTTCTCACACTCTTTTGATGGTTTTATCATTATGAGCTCTCCCACAAAAGCATTATATAGTTTTGTTCCATAATGATTTATTAGAAATAGTTCTTGGTGAACAATATCAGTTCTTAATTTTTTTATTGTTGCAATACTTCATTCATGAGGTAAGCTTTTTTTATTTGTGTAATTGCATTTAAAGTTGTTTTGAGTTGTTTTTAACTTAGGAGTTAATTTGAGATGCTTTTGTCTTTAAAGTTATTTTTAGATACTTATATCAGTTTCTCCTAGGTTTTACAATTCCTTGTTTATGAATTAAAATGAAAATTTACCATATGTTGGTTAGAGTTTATATGACTTTTGATTCACTTTGTTTGTCTTATAAGAAACTAGTGCAGAAAAGAATTCTTTTTATAGATTTTGGTCTTTAAGTTATTGAAAAAATTTAATACAAAATATCATGTAAATGAACTTGGTGAAATTGATTGCTTAGTGAAGTTAGTTTTATAACTACGATGTTTTACTTTTAGTTTTTTTTTTCTAAAAGATCAAGTTTTGATATCATAATATGTAGAACTTTTTTTTTTTTTTTAGTAAAGCATAATAAGCTAAAATTTTTGATTAAGCAAGAATGATTCAAATTAGACTCATGCGTCTTTTATCATTTATGTTGACTTTTAGGTTGTTACTAGACATTTTATTGGCTGCTTTTTTTTAGTTTGATTCCAAATCAAAAGTTTTACCATCACCATACATGATAAGTGAGACAAAAAATTATTTTATTTAATTTTGCATGACCTATCTTAGTACTTCTTATAGTGACATATTGACGTTGTGGAGAATTTTGCCTTTTAGGTTACTGATGGTAATTTAGATAGTCTTATCATACCTTGGACTTCTAATGATAAATCAACATTCTTTAATTACCTTTATTATATATAAGTTATATTTCATGCACTAGTTTAGATAATATTGAGAATTTGTTTCTTTATGTTTAAAACTGACAAGAGTATATTATTAGATTTAGCATCTTTAAAGCTTATATTCCTAATCTATAACAATTGTCTTGCATTATATTATTATAAATTAACAAGATGGCTTTATTTCTGATGCAAAAGTCATAATATTTATGCTTTATTATACATTTCTTTTGTCAATCATTAATCTATTTTCCACAGACTTGCTGAATAAGTATGTGTAATTGTTTACTCCTAAAAGTGGAATTTTGGCACTCTACAGATATAAACATATATCTAATACTTATAATATATCTTCTATTCATAGATATCTTAGCCAATGTGTTTATCATAAGCCAAATAACAAACATTCATTTCTTTATTTTCTTTTTATGTAGTTAAGAGACTAATATTATTGAATTGAAGCCTAGATGAGTCATTATGTCTAATATTTTTTAGGTTTGTTGTCTAAATCCTCTCTAGTAAGGTCATTTTCTAGTGAAAATACAAAATACAAATATGAGACACCCAAATAATACTTTAGAATGACATAATTAAGGATTAGCCTTTTATTTCAAGTTAGTTCCCAAAAGAACTCAATGTCTTTGTCATGTTTTGGTTAAGGGAACAAAACATGATCCTATGTTAGCTTATATTGCAAATATTTTGTTGGTCATGTAAATTCCTCTATTATTCTTTTTATGTTTTTTTTGTTCTTAATTTGAAATTCAATTTATTGATAGAAAGTTGTAACCTTTATTATTTATTGGCTATTTGGTTTTGATGTTTAAGCCATGATAACAATAAAAGAAATACCCTTCAATAGAAACATGCACATTGTCTTTGCATCATCATTGTCTACTTTTTACCTTTTATCATTGACCTCATCTTTTTAGTAGATTTTAGTTACCTTTAAGGACGAAAGAGGAAAGATATCGCCCAATCATACTTGTAAAAGGCACATAAATTGTTTTTTCCTCCATTGAATGAAGGTACATAATGATAAATTAATTCCTATCTTGAATTAAGTCTCATATCAAAAGGCAAGAAATATAATTGCTCAGTATATGCAGTACTTCAAATATTATATTCATAAGAATTCATTGAATGTGTTACTTTTGGGATAAAAATAGTAGATGAAAGTTTTACTTAGACAAATTTAAACATAATATTATGATTTTAAGACCAGTTTAGATTATGAAAGGAAAAGAATAAAGTAGTTATTACTAATACTCTTAAACTCTGCAACATTTATTTTTAATTGGCCATAAAATATCTCCCAAATATTTTTATAGAGGATGGTAATTGTTTTAAATGACAATCAAAGATCTTAAACTGGAAAATAGTTAGTTTTTAACGTGTAGTGGTTATCAATTTATGAGTGATTAACATTAAATATGCATAACAGATACACTTACATATAATAATTATATGGAGCAATTTTTACTAGCTTAAGGGTTTACAATTTGAAAGATCATAATCACTAAGTTTAAGAAGAATATCGAGCATAACGCAATCTTCTTCTTCTTCTTCTTTTTTATCATAATGGTCAACTTGTCTCCTTGATGGCCAATTGCATTTTTTTAAAACTTAGTATACAATTTATAGATTTGTATAAATTTGACCCCTCCCTGTGATCCGCCCTGGTTCTGCCGGGTTCTGGCTGAACGATGCGTTTCTATTGAAATCCATCGTCTTCTACCTTCTGTGATGAATACGGCGTGAATATACCTGCAAAACAAGGAAGG
>JANJEY010000005.1:67134921-67162551 GCA_024703695.1 Erythroxylum cataractarum
AATTTAATTACTTAGTAAATTATGTAAATAAATCAATTTGTGAAAAAGATATAAAAGTAATATGTTAAAAAAGAAATGGACAAAGTTGTCGACAAAGTTGTCTTTGTACAACTTTTGGTGCATGAATTTGGTGTTTTGGTCTAAAAAATTCACTCCAAGGAAGACACCAAATCTTTACACCAAAATGGTGTAATGAATAGTAACACACCAAATTCACTCCAAGGAAGACACCAAATCTTTACACCAAAATGGTGCAATGAATAGTAACACACCAAATTTGGTGTGTACTACTCATTGCACCATTTTGATGTAAAGATTTGATGTCTTCTTTGGAGTGGATTTTTTGCACCAAAACACCAAATTTGGTGTTTTGGTGCTTTGGTTGGAGATGGCCTAAGGGTTGCCACCTTATTGTCCATTATTTAGCGGTGGATCCTTAAACTATGGACAATTCTTTATCACTGGTTCTTAACCTTGTTTTACTTTGACTCTTTTGGATGGTTTCCCGTCCTTCATTTACATGTCGGTAGGTATTTCATTTACATATCGGTGGGTATTTGACTTCCATTTTGTTATTTCAGATAAAACATGAGAGCTTTTATTGCCGTTATTCTCTAATATGTGGCTCGGATAACATCCTTTGTGTGAAAAATTTGAGGATGCTAATTTCAGTAGATAGTTTACTAATGTAGTTTATGTAACTTTCTTGGTATTTTAGATTATAATGTTGCACTTGCAACATTGCTAAGGCATTCTCAAAAAGGAAACTCGATTTTCTCTGGTTCCTTGTTTCATCCTACAGTTTGATTCCCATGAGCTGTTAGGTTGTGTTTCTAGTTTGTGGTGGTTGTGCTGTTATGTATGATAGTCTGAGCCTTATTTATAGTTTCCAACTGTAATGGCTTTGGATATTTAATTTAAGGGTCAAACCTTCTCTTTCTACTGTACAAGGACTCAAATTTGAAAATATAATGTGGTTTTTAACTTTAAAAAAAAAGATGCCATGAATCCAAGGTAAAAGGAGATATGAGTTTTCTTAAGATGGTCTGTGCCTTAAATTAATTGGTCTGATCAATTCAATACAAACTCCTGAGGGGTTTTTAATCCCTTTTTCTTTTTTATGATATGTTTAGATAATATTTGGATTGCTGATTTCTGTTATCGTTGTGACATATGCAGTCAAGCTTAATGCTAATAGGTTGGTGGTTGGAACGCTTAGAGGATTTGACCAGTTCATGAATTTGGTTGTTGACAACACTGTGGAGGTGAATGGTGATGAGAAAACTGATATTGGCATGGTGGTGAGTCACATTTGTGTTTCTCTGCTTGTCTAACGTACTATGCAATCATTCTGTTATCTAAGTTGTACTTCCTTGTAAAACATTTTTTATTTTATTTTGACAGGTTATCAGAGGAAATAGCGTTGTTACAGTTGAAGCACTGGAACCTGTGAACAGGTCATAATTACGTGATGGGTTGTATCGATACGGATCTGATGTTTTGAAAGCAGCTTATCAGGATCTCTATTTTAGAGATTATTTGTGACTAGGTGAATTAATAGTAGGCTTAGACCTTTGCTGACAAAATGAAATACTTATGCTCTGCGAGATGGTGACTGAGTAATTCGGGAATCAGAGTTCTTTTAAATGCATGCTTTTGGAAGGCTTTCCTGACAAATGTGTTACTGGGATGCTTGCCTTCATTCGGATTTGTTCTTATTAATATGTTGAGAACAAACAATTATTGGGAGCATATAAATGGTGGGTTAGATTGAAAATCAAAGCATGCATAAGTGTGTTCATGTTTGATATTTTGGATAAAGTTGACGATTAATGATTGAAATATCGTCTAGCTGATCTTTCCTTCTCATTGAGAAATTTGGCTCCAAATCTATAATCATTTTGGCAATAATTTGCTATCGACTGCCTGCAACACTTCAATATAATTGTAATGAAATTGTCGAACATGATTTAGTGGAAGACAGAGGTTCCAACATGGTAAATATGATCGGCCTATTAAGGCTATTGGATTTATAGATACATGTTCTAGTCATACGATCATAAAGCCTAACAGGGTTAGCTAGACAAGAAAAGTTATTTCTTTTATTTTCCTGTTTGTTATCCATCCAGGGCTTAGGAACAAGTGACCGGGAAATTGGGTTTGAATTTGAAAGAGTAACTTGTATCGGTATCATGTATTCATAAGACTCGCAACGGTACAATAACTATCCTTTAAAGCTTCTTTTTTCCAGTATAGTCGCTTTCTCTCTTAAACTTGAATGGTCACTCTTTTGTGCCCATAACGGACAGGTAACTTTCTTTTTCACGAAACCTCTACTCATAATGACTTGGAGCCTTCCAACTTTATCCTAAACCCTGTTATTTCTTGTCTCGGATCTCCCTATCTTTTTGTCTCAGATACGACGTCTCTCAGCTTTATCTTAGCAACTCATAAATCTGACTGATGAGTACTTGTTTGTGGCCTAGGTATTCTGGCTCTATCCTGTGTAAGAGAATATCAGTCATCCATTTAAGTTAAATGGAGCTGAGATCCTCTGGCATAGGGTAGAGCCAGAGCACCTGGGCCAGCCAGAGGATCTAAGAGCAAAATTGACTAAGCTCTCGACAGAACCTATGACCATGCTAAGTTCAACGCCTGTGTCAGCGACGAAAACCCTTTTATTGGATTGGCAAGCTGAGAAAACAAGTTGGGCACGTATGACCGCCTATACATATAAATAAATTAAATAGCACATAATTGAAATATTTTAATTGATAGAGCACTTTCATCTTGGATACTTTGGTGCAAGTGTTGGATGAATGAAAGCTTATTTAACAGGTCTCCGCAAGTGTTCTTTATATTTCAGATATATGTTTTTATAATATTCTATTGTAATTTGGTCAGGGACCTACCTACTTGTTGACATAGAGTCATATGGCAGGGGATGGCTTGGAACAGGGGAGGGGGGAACAGAAGACCTATTCCCCTGTTCCCCTAGATAACAATGCCAGGTGGTCCTTTCTCTGCTTGGTTACCTGTCACATAGAGTTAGCTTTGCGTAAGACAAGCTTTCGTGATAGAGATGACCTGACAACTGTTACTTGTAATTCCATGTTAGATCAACTATCTATACAAAGAAGTCAACCGTTTTCTTGTATTCTTACTCAAATGTACTGAAACCAATTTCTATTAGCCTAGATGTGGAGGACCAAGTTTGGAGCTTCATTTATGAAGCTCATGCTTACCGCTTACATGAGACTCTTCAATAAGTTTAACTACTTATATCACAGAATAATGGTACAAGTACTTGGATTCACTCTGAACTTTCAATAATTTATCAGTAAAAGGTTAAGCACCAAGAAAAAAGAAATGCTTATGCGGATATGACTGGGATTATATGATGGCCTAACTTTTCTCTTCTGTCCACATCTCAACTTCTTCTTTCCTCTGCTCTTGTCCTCTAAACTAGACAACCTACATTCTGTATCTGTATCCACATTCTCTCTTTGCAGATTGCTTCAACCCTCAAAATTCCAAAGCCTGTGAGAATATAGAAGGCTAAGAAAAGTGGATCAAAGCAGAGTAATATAATACAGTCACGTTCCTGCCCTACACACAAAAACCTTTCTTCAATCCAACTCTCCTTACCCACAAAAGATTTTCTGCTCATGTCCTCGAACAAAATTCAAGGAAACCATTTCAGAGCAACATCGGAGTAAACTCCAAACAGGGAAAAAAAAAAAAAACAATTCTTGCTAGCAGTTTTTGTGAAAGAGTCGAACTTTCCTGTCTAGAAATAAAGTGAAAACAATAATGACAGTAGTACTCCATTCATCACCATCTCATTTTCCTTCTCCTTCAAGCTCTCCCTCTTCTACATCATGTGCTCATGGTGATATCCCACTTCAACAACACCACCCGCATACGCTTAGCCCCACTGGACCCGTAGACCAAGAACACATAGAAGAAGCGCAAGCTCAATCTGATAGGTGTATAGAGAGGAAAGCGAGGGAGAGAGAAGGAGACCAGCTCTCTGTCGTGGAACTTTTGGCTGCTGCTTTTCGGAGGTCCATTGTTGGGTGTAGCATTATTGCTGCTACGGGGAATACAGAGCTTTGCTCAATGGAAATTGGTTTGCCTACTAATGTTAGGCACGTTGCTCACGTCACTTTTGATAGTTTTGATGGCTTTCTTGGCTTGCCTTTGGAGCTTGAGCCTGAAGTACCCAGAGGAGCACCCAGTGCAAGGTCAAGACAGTTTGTCTTAACTTCTCGGTTTTGGAAATGTTGCATCTTCCAATCTTTGGTTTTCTCTTTTATGCTGAAAATTGCTTTGCTTGATCATTATCCTATATTATTAACTCCATAGGTTAGATCTTTCATGTCGTGTGACGGTAAGACATTGAGAAGAATGTAAATCATTGAACTTCGACATCAACTTTTTTGCAGTGCGACTGTTTTTGGAGTTTCAACTGAGTCGATGCAGCTTTCCTATGATTCGAGAGGCAATATAGTGCCCACAATACTGTTGATGATGCAGAGACAGCTGTATGCCCAGGGAGGTTTACAGGTGAGTGTCGTTTCCTCCAGTCCCGTAGAGACTTCAATTGTGGTAGTAACTTCATGCCTTGGAGAGCTCCAGAGCCCTAAAGTAATCGAACAATTTCTTACAGGCAGAAGGAATTTTCAGAATTAGTGCACGAAACAGTCAGGAAGTGCATGTTAGGAATCAATTAAATATGGGAGTGGTTCCAGAGGGCATTGATGTGCATTGCTTGGCAAGTCTGATAAAGGTATAATTTGGTTGTTTGATTCGTTACCTGCATTCTACGGATTGGTTACATTCAAACTGTTTCAAATCCCATTTTGTATTCTCAACAATGCATGGAACTTTAACATTGTATGTAATCATGATTCTGTAGGTTTGGTTTAGAGAACTTCCAACTGGTGTATTGGATTCTCTTTCAGAAGATCAAGTGATGCAATCACAATCAGAAGAGGAGTGTGTGCAGCTTGCACGGTTTCTTCCCCCAACAGAAGCTGCTTTGCTGGATTGGGCAATAAACTTAATGGCTGATGTGGCCCAACTGGAACATCTGAACAAAATGAATGCACGTAATATCGCTATGGTTTTTGCTCCGAACATGACTCAAGTTAGTAGTGACCTATTTTAGTTTTACAATTATGAAATGCAAATGCTCAATAGCTACCTGCACTAAATCATCATTCTTTGTCATTACCCTAAGCAGCAAACAGAAGATTTATCAGAGAATTTATGACAGGTGCATTTACCAATGACCATCTTGTGGAAAGATGGTTTAAACTTTTTTCTTAGCTGAAAAGCATTAACTTTTAAGAAGGTCATTGATTCGATTGAGATTAGGACCTCTGCATATTCTCATGGTATCATGCAGATGCCTACTTCTGGTATGGTTTCTATGGATGAGTGGCACAACCATCGGATATCATGCATACGTCAGATACTCTTGACGAATTCTGTTGTCAGGTCTTTGTGAAAAGGTGGAGCTCTGGGAATACAAGTGAGTACTGACACTTTCGTAACTTGTGTGATTACAGATGTCAGATCCTTTGACGGCGTTGATGTATGCTGTTCAAGTGATGAATTTTCTCAAGACACTTATAACTAGGACAATTCGAGAAAGAGAAGATTCTTCGCAGGAAGCAATTTCTGTTTGCCCCCTTGAACCGACTGATGATAATGAGCATAAGAGCCCTTCTCAACCCTTTCCCAAGAAGGTTGATGATAAGGTTGGTGAGGAGGAGACAGTATTTGTTACTGGAGAACCTACTCCTGACAATCCTCCTCAACCTAGCCAAGGTGGTTCCAGTATTGCAATTGGTCGTCGAAGTCTCTTAACTTCAATTGAGAACATTCACACAGGAACTCGGACTCTTGTTGACCATTGTTCTTGTGAAGTTGTATCCCAAGTACATACCTTACCAAATGAACGGCAAGAGGGTAGCTTTAAAGGTAGCATCCACATGAAAGTTTGTAAAAGCAAAAATGGCCAGTCGAGCACTTCAAATCTGAAAAAGAGTCCAAAAAAATTAAATGAGCAGTCAGTGGTGAATGAGAAGAACAAGGAAATTGGTAACGTAGGCTGGATAGATCAAAGGATAGAATGGCCTAAACCTAGGTGGTGAAAAGTCTTGTTGGCTGGTTATGGCTTTTGATGCTTCTGTTTTGTTGGATTTATTCATCTTTCTGCATGACTGGTTTTCTGGTAGAATAGAAAGGGAACGGATACTGTAGGTCATGAAACAGTTGACATAGTGGTATGAAACTTCCGTAGTGCTGTTGATTTTCTTCGGGCAAGTGGCTCAGGTTGCTGCTGGATTTACCTTCACAAGATAACTGGACACATTGTGCGTCTTTTGCATTAAACATGTATGATTTTTTAGTAGTTTTATGCTTGTTTCAGGTTGTTATCACAAACAAGTTATGTATTGATGTTCACATACCCCTTGTCCATTCTAAGTTCATATTCCAACTTCTAGTGAATTGAAGTTCCACATTCTATACCTCCATGTAAGAAGAATTTGCTAGCACACATGAACAACTTGTGTGCAAGATGGTTTACTAGCACACATGAACAACTTGTGTGCAAGATGGTTTGCTTCACAAGATCTCTTTCTGATTAAATTCACTTGAGAGGAGAGATCTACAACCCTTCAATAATCAACAACTTGTTTTGCTATTATGTACTCACCATCGAAAATTCTTACTTGCTGAGAACTGACGAAAAATTTCACCAAAATACCACAAGCAGCTGGTGATTAAGATTCAGATACCTATAAGCTTAAACCAATCTCTGACTGTGGACCTGTCCCAACTGCAAATGTTCTTGCAGTGGTTTCGGAACATGGGTAAAATTTTTGATACTTATCAATTTTGCTTTCATGCATATCACCAATAGTCCTTGCAAGAGCAGAATCCATTACTGAAATGGTGGAAGCGAGTTGCATCTCTAACAATAAATTGGCGGTAAACAACCTTGCTAACCAACTTTATAAACAAGTGACAATCTATGCATATCCGAAGATTTTTCATCACAATAATCTCAGACCCTTGCTCTGTGTTTAGGAGGCTAAATGCAATTGCTAATTTTTCACTGTGCACGCCTAGACCATTCAGAAGTTCTTCATTTCTGTTTAGTCGATCAATTTTCCTTGAACCACCAGCATTTTCCAGCAGAGTTTCCAATTCATCTAAGACTTTATATATTCCGTCCGTTTGAGGGTGACTTCTATCACCAGCAAAGAAGATGTGAACCCTCCCTTTAAATTCAACATAACTACATCCTGGATCCTTTCTAAGCTTTCTTTCTCTCATCATCGAGCGAACCTTTATTATGCCTTCATAATTGCCTGCATCGTTGTATACATTAGACATCAAAACATAGTAGCCAATATTTGTAGGTTCAAGCTCGATCACTCGTTCAAAAGCCAACTCTGCTACCTCCACATTTTTATGGATTTTGCATGCCCCTAACAGGGCTCCCCACACTCCACCATCAGGTTTCACGCACATAGTCTCAATGAACATCTGAGCCTCATTGAGCCTACCTGCCCGGCCTAGAAGATCCACCATGCAAGAGTAATGCTCTGGACCAGGTTGCAACCCATATTTCCTCTCCATTGAATCAAAATAATCTAGTCCTCTGTCTGTTAACCCTGCGTGACTACAAGCAGACAAGACACAAACAAAAACAGTCCTGTCAGGTTTAACTCCAGTTCTAATCATACTATCATAGAGCTCCACAGCAATCTCCCCTTGTCCATGCATTCCATAACCACCTATAATTGCTGTCCATGAAACTACACTTTTTATTGGCAAATTGTCAAAAATATCTCTAGCCTTGACCAAATTACCACACCTAGCATACATATTGATCAAAGCATTATTCAAAAACAGATTGGACTGAAAAGCACAAACTTTCATACGTCTCTCTATCTCCCTGCCAAAGCTCTGCGCTCCCAGATAAGCACAGGATGAAAGAACCCCAACAAGCGTTACAGGGTCAGGAGAAACCCCACTTGATTCCATTTTTCTATAGAGTTCCAGAACATCATTAGCAAGTCCATTCTGGGAGTACCCATTAAGCATAGCGTTCCAAGTAATTAGTCCTTTCTCTGGCATGCCATTAAATAACTTCCTTGCGTAACCAACTTCCCCACATTTTAAGTACATCGTAAGCAAGCAATTACCAACTGAAAAATCCACATCTAGTCCAAACTTAACACAAAAACAATGAATACACATTCCCAGTCCCAAATTTCCTGGAATCCCACAAACAGGAATAAAACCCAGCATCGTAATGCCCCCAAACTCCACAGCCAACTTCAGTATTTCACGAAATAACAAGATGGCATCATTAACTCTATAATTCAACGCGTACCCAGCTATTAAAGCATTGTAACAAACCGTTAGCTTCCGCGACTGGGGATTTTCATCAAACACCTTGCGTCCATCGTCAACCAAGCATAATTTACAATACATAGATATCAGAGAAGTCTGAACAAAGGGTTCTAATAAACAACCAGTTTTAACAACATGACAATGAAGCTGCTTTCCAGTTTTTGAGAGAGAAAGCGCCGCGCAAGACTTGAGTGTGAACGGAAAAGTGAAGGCGTCTGGCGAGTCGCCGGACAGGAGCATTTGACGGTAAACAGAAAGGGCATCGGCATATAGGGACTTCTTGGCTAAGTCTCTCAAGACACCGTTCCACGGCGGTGTTTCGTTAACGGCGACGGTGATTGGCCTGAGATGGTGAATCTGGTGATACAGTTTGGTTTTGACGCTCATTGCATGGTGGAGACGAGAAAAACGACAGTGCAAGACGTCGTGTCAGATAACGAACGGTTAAATCCGTTGCGCTTCATACTGTAATTGTGTTATTCTATTCAAAACGCTGCGTTTTAGTCTATCAAGTCGTGATCTGACACGTCAAACGATCAGAGAAGAACATGGAACATGGCTCACCCGATAAAGTAATAGTAATAGATAAGAGTGTAAGAGATTGCGAGCGCATAATAAAAAGAAGACGCTCACCGTCTCGCAAAGGCCGAGAGCTATGGAGTCCGTACAGTTGTCGACCATTGCTACCCGCCATTTCTCTACGCCTTCTCTCTTTGGAAGCTCCAGAAGGTTTAGGAGTTCTGTTAGAGTTCTCTCCTGTTCTTGGGCTGGTTCGAGCAACGTCACCTCGCTCTCTTCCAGGAATTTGTTTACTGTAAGTGCTTTTCAATGGACTTAATGCCCTTTTCCTTGACACCGGATATTTGTTTGTGATATGCTGAACTTGTTGATAATTTAGAGAGATTTATGGAACTGGGTGAATTGCAAGAGTACTGTTAGTAGTAGAAGAGATGAGCGTGGTTTTGTTAGAGCAGAAATGTTTGGGCAGTTGACAAGTGGACTCGAGGCTGCTTGGAGCAAGCTTAAAGGAGAAGGTCTTTTTTCCTCCCCTTTTCTGACTTTATGTTTTTGTTTTCTTTACTTTGCAAATGTAATTATGTCAGCTTTTTATGTACCCAGAAAAAGAGGTTTACCTTTTTATGTTTTGCTGGTGTTATAGTTAGCAAATTTAGTGTACGGAGAGGTTGAGAACGGCTATCCAATTTGTTTTTCTCAAATCGGGGACTCAGTAGAAAAATTTTCGGTTTCGTGTTTCAGAGGTTTTGACCAAGGAGAATATTGCGGAGCCGATGAGGGATATAAGGCGAGCTCTCTTGGAAGCAGATGTGAGTGAAAGTATAGGGTGATATTAAATATCTACCGTGCTGAAATGGAGTAGCTAATGTGTTCTAATGTTTGCAGGTGAGCCTTCCGGTTGTTAGAAGGTTTGTACAATCAGTTAGTGACCAAGCTGTTGGCGTCGGTGTTATAAGAGGAGTGAGACCTGATCAGCAATTGGTCAAAGTATGAATTTCACTGTAATGTATTGAATTAAAACGTTTGATTTTTTTTTATGAAATTAGTTTATTGACGCCTCATATATGTTGTTTGCTGGGATGAAACAAGTTCTGCTGCTTTGTACTATTTGAATTCTTTGGCCGATATATTCTTTTGTGCTTTGAAATTAGTGATATTTCATGTGATTGCTATCCTTAAGATTATTTTCTTTTGTTGAAATATTGGTGATTTCGGACAGCTTCTTCCAAACTTACAGCAAATCCAAAATAGGGACAATGATTTTTTAAAGTAAGCGTAACAGGAGGTTGTTATTCTGTTCTTTGCTGCCTCTTCGTTACCACGCCTTGTCTCACACTTGCAATGGAATCACTATTCCTCCCACATATACCTTTTTCATGCAATCATCTCTACATATGTTAAGTAGATATTGTAGCATGAATGAATATGTAGAATATGAGGGTATCACTTTAAAATACTATGGATAATCAATGTCTGTAGTTTGCTGATGGCTGGGTTTCTTGTTCTTGTAGATTGTACATGATGAGCTTGTCAAATTGATGGGAGGAGAGGTGTCCGAACTATCATTTGCAAAATCTGGGCCCACTGTGATATTACTGGCTGGTCTCCAAGGCGTCGGAAAGACAACTGTCTGTGCAAAGTTAGCTAATTATCTGAAAAAACAGGTTGGTTGAAAGGCAGATCGTATATATTGCAGCAATTTGTGTGCATGTGTGTTTGTGTATATGTGCATGTTTTCTATTAATATTGTTTTTGATCCGAAATAGTGACACCTCTTTGCAACATTGACGACAGGGGAAGACTTGCATGCTTGTTGCTGGAGATGTCTACAGACCTGCTGCCATTGACCAACTTGTTATTTTGGGTGATCAGGTATTAGATTCTGATTCCTAATAAATGCTTTACAAGCAAGTCGAAAGTGCTATCAAAATTGATTGCTCCGCTACTTTATTATCAGATAATACACTGTTATTGCTACCATTTAGTTAAACATCCCTTCTCTAATAGCTGTGTGTTGATGATCATTCTCATATTTATTTTAGCTTTTGGCAGGTAGGTGTGCCTGTTTATATGGAAGGAACCAATGTTAAACCTTCGGAAATAGCTAGGAAAGGCTTAGAAGAGGCAAAAAAACAGAATATAGATGTGGTGATAGTGGATACTGCTGGAAGGCTTCAGGTAAATTCTTCCTCTATACCCATGAAGATCTAACATACCATTATAAGATTTGTCCTGATATTATCTACTGGCCCCCAAGCTCTTGATTCTTTATCTTGTCTGTTATGTGATTTATATCTCTCTTTTGTCCTTACTTCGGCAGATAGACAAAGCTATGATGGATGAGCTAAAAGATGTAAAGCGTGTATTAAATCCCACAGAAGTTTTACTTGTTGTGGATGCAATGACTGGGCAAGAAGCTGCAGGTAGTTAAACTTCAGTGTTTCCTTATAGAATGTTTATATGACATTTTCAACTTATCATATAACATTTCAGATACATAAAGTTCTAATGTTGGTAACCTCAAATAGTACTTGAAAATTTTGTCTTGTATGAGTATACAACTTGCATTCCTATTCCTTAAAAAATTATTTATGTTGCAAATACATGCATTATTGAGCCGTCATGTTATCTTGAAAATAATCTTTTTCAGTTTAGGCCCAATGCTTTATTTAGAAAGCCATTTTGATTTAACATTTATTTCCCATTTTGATTTTTCCCTTTTCATGTATATAGTTATATTTGGAATGCCTATAAAATGAAAAATTGCACGCATGACCATATATCATGTAATGATACGTCATATATGCTTAGCATATTGAATCTTGTGCACAGTACAGTTTGAAATGCTGAGTTTTGCTTCATATAATTCTATGGACTATAGAGTAAGCTCTGTGTGATAGCTACAAAAATTGATTTGCTCATGCACTTGTCATTGCAGCTCTGGTCACAACCTTCAATCTTGAGATTGGAATTTCGGGTGCAATTTTGACAAAGCTAGATGGTGATTCAAGAGGTGGTGCAGCTTTAAGTGTCAAAGAGGTCAGAATTATGATTCCTCTGGACTATTAATGTGCAATTTCCTTTGGAATTGGGATATATTTGATGCTAAATACTTCAGGATAAGTACTTGCCATTCGGTTACAAAAGAATTGGCATCGCTTGCTCTTCACACTAGTTTATTTATGTTAAATTATTCAGAAACTATTGTTTGTAAGTTTTCTATGTGTGTTAAAATTTTTCTTCCATAATGGGATGTGACAGCTGCCTGCTTGAGATATTGGGGTAAGATTGTAGGGATTTTGAATTCCATGGGCTCTTTGGCGAAACTAAAGTTTTGTATCAAAGAAGTTTCTTCAACATCTTGAGAGATATGAAGCTTTGAGCCTGAGATGAAGCAATAAAGTTCAGTGTTCATGGAAAGGTCATAGTGTCACTATAACAACTGAAAGTAAATCCAAATAAAGATTTTGGCTCTCTTTTATTCGATAGCTAGATATTTGTTTATGAGCTTCTCAAGGACATTTGTGGTAGATCTGTTAAACTGTGTGTGTGAGAGAGAGGAGAGTATGCCGACATTAATGAACAAAAATTTTATTCTCTCTTTTTCTTTTTTTTGGTCCACGAGACTCACTCAGACTAAGATTGTAATTGTCCCAACCTTGTGAAATTTCCAACATTCCAAATTGAATGTTCTTGTCTTAAAGGACACAGTATCAACTGCTTCATTACCTGACATTTAGCAAACATAAATATCAATACCCATATTATGTGCGTATTCACTTGTTTCTGAACACCAGATATTGGAAAAACATGTGCTTTTTTATGCTACATGTTTAATGGCTGATAAAAGTGAGAGCTGAAATTAATTGTCATGCATTTTTCAGATGTACCATTAGACCTTGTTCAACTTGCTTATATATATACTGAATGAAGTTTTTTCCCACTGAAATTGTGTCCTCAGATATATACTTAATAGTTTAATGGTGACAGGTGTCAGGAAAACCCATAAAACTTGTAGGACGGGGAGAACGGATGGATGACCTTGAACCTTTCTATCCTGATAGAATGGCTGGTCGCATCTTAGGAATGGGAGATGTTCTCTCATTTGTAGAGAAGGCGCAAGAAGTAGTAAGTCCCAGTAGATCAGGTTTCATGTTTTTTTGAAATTACTTTGGTACTTCGTCTATATAGAATTTTTTAATTTGTTGGCATTTCTATGTAGATGCGCCAGGAAGATGCAGAAGATTTGCAAAAGAAGATAATGAGCGCCAAGTTTGACTTCAATGACTTCCTAAAACAAACTCGTGCTGTGGCACGTATGGGTTCCATGACTCGTGTCATAGGGATGATACCAGGAATGGGAAAGGTGTGGAAAACTGCTTCTATTCTATCATTGTCTTCATTCTTTTCTATGAAATAGAACTGGATCTTTCTCAGTTCTTGGGTACCTGAAAATTTTTTTGATCAGTATTTGGCAGCCATTTTTTGCTTTAACTCATAATTATACTGGGTCTGAGCATCTTTCAACTCTAAGGGGTATCAGAAGAAGCTTTCAGCTAACTTACACTGCATATGCATTAATACAGGTTACTCCAGCACAGGTTAGAGAATCAGAGAAGAATTTAAAGATCATGGAAGCAATGATTGAAGCTATGACCCCTGGTCTCATTCTTCTCACTCCTGCTTACTACTGTATTTGATAGTGAAACTTGCTAAGCTGGGTGGAAAAAAATATCGCTATAGGATGTCAATGAGAAATATGTGAGAAAATCATTGATGTGACATCATTATTTGTGTTTCTTCCAATATTACTTTGTTACATGTGTCTTTATAGCCCTCTGTTGGTAGTCCTCCTTGCTGTATACGGCTAGCTGGAAGCATGTGAAAGGATGCCATATCCAAAAGGAGGGAAATAATGGATTCTTTCTCTCGTGCGTTTCCTTTTTCCTATAAAAGGACCTTTAATGCAATTACCTAGTAATAAAACTGTAAAGCCAATCTATGTAAACTTTGTTTACCGAAGTGTAGATTTCCTAATTTGTGTGAGATTTACTGGAGGATAATGGGAGATGTAAAGGCTCCTATATCTTGTCCAGACATACATCAAGCTGGCACTGTGAGGAATTGCCTTTGAGTGAGAGAGTGTAACAGTTAATGAAAACCAATATTTGTTCTATGGGTTGTCTTAATATAACATCTTTTGGTCTGTTCACTCTGTAGCCTTTTTGTTTGACACTGTTATTCTTTAGTTTTGATATTTTTGATCTCGTACAATGGTGTTATGGATGTGAAACTGCAACAAAGATAAGAAAGTCCAACTTTTTGGAGTCAACTTAACTGCACAGCTGATTCTCAAACTTAAATTGTCACGGCCAATCAAATATTTGTGTATTCTGCTTATAAACTGTCTCTCGTATATTTATCTGACTTTCATGTGAAATAGTTAATTCTTATTCAGCGACCCATGTAGATCTGGTACTCAGTTTCTATTCTATGATGCTCTTGCAGAGGAAAGAGAGAAGCCAGAACTGTTAGCAGAATCTCCTGCCAGAAGGAAAAGGGTTGCTCAGGATTCTGGGAAAACCGAGCAACAGGTAAATCTGATTTCTATTTGGTTGAATTTGACATCCTTGAATGACTCTGTGCTTTCACATGGGAAGTAATGTCTCATATTAATAATAGGTGAGTCAACTTGTTGCTCAACTCTTTCAAATGCGTGTCCGTATGAAGAATCTAATGGGTGTAATGGAGGGTGGATCTGTTCCTGCTCTGAGCAATCTTGAGGATGCACTTAAAACTGAGCAGAAGGTAATCACTTGAGACTGTCTGTACATATCTGTGTTACATGCTTTTATAACACTTTTGAATCAATACCTCTGTGCTTATTGTGAAATATGGTTGGAGAATGCTCATCACGTAAAATAAATTAGGTGCATTGAATATGACATTCAGTTCCTGCTCGTAGTATTTTCTTTCATTATCTGTAATGTATGGTTGTTCCCATGAACAGTGTGGTGTTATCTTATAACCGACATGGACAAATTTAGAAGTACATAAGCTAACTATTTTTTGTCTTTTGATTGATTGTTCGTTAAGGCTCCCCCTGGTACTGCTAGGAGGAAGAAAAGAGCAGAATCAAGAAGGCGGTTTGTAGATTCAATATCGTCGAGGCCAAGTCCTCCTGGCTTCGGGTCTAAAAGTTAGGGCTTGATTTGATATGCATTGCAGACAAGATGGAAAACTAGTTACTGATAAATCAACGGCCTCAGCCTCATGGCTTTTGTCTGACATGTTTACATGCAGTCAAGGTAGAATTTGGAGTGCTGGTGAAATGTAGACCCACCAGAGAGCTCAATGTTGCTCATGATGTTCCGGGAACTCGTCCTCTAACAAGTAAGGCATTTTCTTTAGCAGCGCAAGTTACCAAATGACCGGCGAAACAATTACTGGTCATCAGTGTAATAATGATTTTGTAAGTTCTTTAGGCATGCACAGAATTGAGGAAAGGACTTTCCAATGTTTTAGAAAAGACCTCTGTAACTTTTATTATGTCCAAGATGATATTTTTCAACATCACATCACTTGTTTGAATAATAAAGACAAATCCTTTTTATGTTCAGATCAAAGAATTTACATAAAGGAACACATCCTTCTAACATATAAGCTAAGATTTGAATATCAGTTATGGACATGGAAAACTATTATCACCTGAATTATCCAATATAAGCAGATTTCCCAGTGTTCAACTTCAAATGGTAGGTAAAAGCAAACAAAAATACACGTAAAAGAGTCTTTAAGGTTTCAAAGAGATGCCAAACTAGGCTATGGTACTAACTGATCGTCAAAGCGCAACTGTTGGTTTGATCCAAGTGTTGCCCGACACATGGCGACCAGCTGAATGTAAACACAGTTCCCTCAAACCCCCCACAAATTTCTCGGGCAGTCAAAGGACAAGAGTGGGTGGTTTTTGAAGATCGAGACCCATCAAACAATAACTAACTTCTCACATAAAACTTGACACATGGAAATGAAGCCTGTCCATGTTAAAACCACGATCTCAGGATCTCCCTCTTTTTTTCCTCTTGCTTCGTTAACAAATTGTAGCTCTCAGAGAAAGAAAATTTCCATATACTCCAGGAAAATATGGCTACTGATGGAGCTTCCACGTTTCCGGCCGCAGATGCCGAAGGTGAATTGAATCCTGGCCAAAACAAGAAGGTTGAAGTTGATCCTGTATCTTCTGACATTGCCACCTCCAAAGAGGTCAAGGTACATCTTTGGCCTGAATATGACTAACGAAACTCAGAATCCTGCCTTTTACCTGTATTTCCCGTCTTCAGGATACATTTACATAATAGCGATACAAGTAGTGCACGCAAATCAATGTGTTCTATTGAATTACGGTACAGCTTGCCTTTTTAGTTATTATCATGAGCATTACGAAGATTAAACGATTTACAATCACTTGAAAGAGATTGCACGTTTACAATTTCGAGTCAGCTGCCGAATTTGAGTTTCACAGCCTTGGTGGCGAAACTAAGAGGAAGAAAGGAATTCGTGAAACAATATAATCAGTCAAGTGAGCTATTGATGATGTTTTGATCATTTGCAATTACAGGAACAAGAAGAGGCTGAAAGAAAACTGAAAAAAAGGGAAAAAAAGGAGGCAATGCAGACACTGAAAACAACCATCCTAGTTTCAGCCATTGTTGTTGCTGTGGCGGGTGCAGCTTTTGCTATAACCAAAAAGTTGAGAGAGAAATAAACCTTCTAGCCAGATGGTATTGCTATTATCAATAATACAATCTGGCAATCAAGTACTCGTTCTTTTCTTTTGTTGTTTTGTGAAGACCCATTTTTCGTTACTTGATTCTCACTGTGAGCTATTAGCCATTTCAACTTCTGTAAAAGACAGATATTCTTAAGTTTTATTTGTACACAATAATGGAAGCAAACGTTTACTGAATACTCTGCTCAATTCCCATTCCAAATGCAATTCCCTAGTAGATCGTACATCCAAATGAATGGATGAACAGCGCTGATTTCTTCCCTTTTTAAAAAAACTAGTTTTTTGGTACATGCAAATAAAGAATGGAGATGTTTTGAACTAAAAATTTAAACTGATAGATTGAAAGGGCATAGCTTCGTACAAATTATGAATGGTCGCATTTGTTATAAACTTTATGACAAAAATGAGAACAAAAACGAAAATAAAAATAATTAAAAATGAAATAACAAATTAATATACGAAATTTGTTAACGTAGTTTGAGACACCTTATTTACTTCTGCAGGATCTTCATCCAACTTAATATTTTCACTAACCGCAATAGTTTTATACAAAGCTTTATTGAGCCGATTTACTCAACCCTCGATACTATCTCTCATCCTTATAACTTGTTAAAGTAATCTACACCCAGTAATAAGATCAACTCGTGTTAACCTCAATAAAGAATTTTCTCACAACTTTTAACAAAAAAGATAATGAACAAACAATTGATTAAGTACAATAACAAACATAGACAAATATACTTGAGATAATAGAGACAACTTCTCTAGATAAGAAAGTTGTTCCTTAATACTTAATAGTTATCTTCTTTTTTTTTGTTACAACTAAGAGAAAACCAAAACTACCTCATGAAAGAAATACCTCAGGCATCAACCTATATAATCAAGGAGAGGGTTTTAGGAATATCGTCCCAAACATGAAAATTTGAAGAAATGTCATGACCCGATTTAGTCAAACAATCTGCTGCAAAATTACCTTCACGAAGTACATGCCTAATAGAACAACTCAAATTCCTAGCAAGTAAAGCTTAAATATCCACAACCAAAACAGATAGAGAATGTGAAGAGATAATATCACAAGTCACCATTCGCACCGCCTCCATGCTATCAGATTCTATGACAACTTCTTGAAAATCGTGATCTCATGCAAAAATCAAATGAACCATAACTCCCTCACCAAGATAGCTGAAACACCAATTCAAAATGAATACTCCCTAGCTAATGACTAAATGAATCACGCAACAACCCTCCACCACTAGTCAGCCCAGGATTAACAATAGAACTGTCGTCATAATTCAACTTCACCCAACTAGCTGGCGACGCAGTCCAACCAATTCAACGCCTCACACCTTGAAGTTTCAGTTTTGAATCAGAAATCAATGACACAACCATTCAAAGTTGCTAAGGAAATAAACTCCTATTGAAAGACCCATAAGTTTCGAGCCTTTTACAACTACCAAGTACCTGCCAGAAACTAATGTGCCACGTTAAAACCAAAAAGATCCACAGCACAAGCACACGAATTCAAAGCTAGATAATCGACCAAATCCTCCGCAATAAAAAAAATCATCAAGAACATTACACTGCTACCACCATGTAACCACACAATTACAATCACACAATAAATGCAAGGGAGACATGAATGCCCAAGTAACCTCAAGAAATGTTTAAATTTCGGTGGACCAGTCACTTTCCACAACCAAGAAAAAATAGACGAAATAGAAATATTAGATACCTCTTCCAAAAGAAGTTATAAGTTGTTCGAACTGAATATGTACCATTCGAATAAAAACTTCAAGACATAATATCCTACACCGAAGTAAATAAAGGCAAAGAAATTGCCTGAATAACCTCCCTAAGATGATCTAGAATTGCAGAATGTAAGTCTGAAAAATCCCAAGAACCATCATTAATTATATGTTGCTTTCTCTTTCAGTTTGGAGGGTTGGAGATGGTCCTCTGAGTACTAATTATCAAACCAAAGACTAATTTGAGAACCATCTCCAACCCTCCAAACTGAAAGAGAAATCAACAAATCAAAACTTTTAACTATCCCTTTTCATAAAATAAAATCCAAACCCCTAGCAAAAAAGGGAATAGATACACCATTACAATATTTACAACGTAACACCTCCACTCACAATGCAGAACTATTAAGAAATAACTTCTATCCTAACTTATCCAACAAAGAAATATTCATCAATCTAGAACTTTTTAAAACAAGACCACCATAATTATTTGGTCGAATAAGCTAATTCCAACAAACCAATTATAGCTTATGCCTATCCTATGAGGAATTCCAATAAAAATCATGAGCCAAACGATCTAAATTATCACAAATAGAAGAAGATAACTAAATTGTTTGCATCGTGTAAATTTGTTTTTTGAAACGGCATCGTGTAAATTAGTATTGAAGAAATAGAAAACTTAATAAGCATTTCCTTCCCAAAGGGACTTAAAAATTTAGAACACTAATCAGCTAGCCTAGTCTCCACCGAACTCACAATATGCTTATAATGAGCAATTAAAGTACGACCATGCAATAACGGAACACCTAAATGCTTGCCCAAGTCAGAAGTAACTGTTACTCCCAGCAACCGTTATACCCGGGACTTCATAACACGAGAAACATAATTTAAAAAATAAATTTTTGACTTAGAAAAATTAGCCCTATGTCCACACACCATACAAAACACGTCCAATAACTTACCGACCACTTTAACCTATTTAGCTGAAGCCTTATAAAAAATCAATAAATTATCAGCAAAAAGTAAATGACTAATATCTGGTCCTCCTTTAGATGTCTTAACTGACATCCATTCTTTACTCATCAATGCTCTCTGAATAAGCATAATTAAACATTCCATACAAAGAACAAATAAATAAGGGAAGATTAGATCTCCTTGGCAAAGCCTTCAAAATGCAGAGAATGATGCAGAAGGGCTGCTGTTCCATAGAATAGCCAATGAAGACCGAGAAAGAGCACTTAAAATCATATTAACCCACCGAGAAGGAAAACCAAAGAGCTGCAACACAAACTGTAAATACTCTCAATTGACCCTATCATAGGCTTTCTCCAAATCAACTTTCAAAGCAAAATAATCCACTTTACTTTAGACCTCCTAAAAGAATGCAAGAGTTCCTGAGTAATAACAACATTATTAGCACTGGTACGATCAGGAAAAAAAAAACTACTCCAAAACGGACTAACCAATTTTGTTGTATTTAGTTGTTGAGTTTTTCAGACATTAGTTTCACAATGGACAAGAACACAATCAACATCAATTCAGTTCATCAAAAACTACGTAATAAGTGAGAAACAACAGCACAAAAGAAATACATAAATGAGACAATGAATCAGCTGCAAAACTCCTAAGAAACACCCTCAATTTGTCATTAAATAATAAAAAATAAACACCCAGCCAAGAAACAACCACGATATAAGCTAGAATACATCATGTGTGTATGGATTACCAGCCAAGTATCATAAGAAATAAGAGAAAAATTCTCAGCAGTAAAATACCCACTCAACAACACACACACAAGAAAACGCCGCTCAAGCCCCTTCAGCCTAGGTTCATAATCCACACTAAAATTACAGCACCAACGACATAGCCCTAGTTTGCATAGCTCACTACCCAATCACCATAAAAAAAACATATCAATATTTTCCCTAAAAATCCCAATAACTCCTAAAAAATGACAACATTCAATCTAATACATTTCAAGATCCAGCATATTACATTCAAAATCTTCAAAAAAAAAAAAAACATTAAATAACCATTATCCTAAAAATAATCAATTAAAAAAATTCTTAACTAGAATTTTATGCCTTATCAACATTTGTTTTGAAAGAATTTCACATATATAAAGCCAAGTTTAATTATTAAATAATGTCTAAAATTAAATAATAAAATGTAAAAACCTATATATCTTAACATAAATGCGGGGTCGTATCTTGTTGATCTTGCTGTATACTTAACGGCCAAGCTAACATGTAAAGGGAAAACAACAAATATTACAAGCAAATGGATGTCTTAAAGAAAGATGACAGAGGGTCAAACTCGCAGTGGATGTTTTCAAACACCTTCAGTCCTTCACTAAAGTCCTGCCTAATATCAATCACTAAAACACTAATACGTAACCATCCCTTACCAGATAGAAAGTATAAACTTGCAATTTGCAAAATCAAGCTGTCCTAAAAGATGGCCAAAATGTCCCAACAGTTGCTCCTTAAAACTTCGATCTTTCCTCTCCCTTCTCCCAAACTCAAACCCAAACCACAAAATGCTCTCGACCCTTCTTTCCCCTCACCAACCACAAAAAGTCGGATTCTTTTTCTTCCTTCTAAACCCCTGCTTAAACCCCTCCTTGCCGCCAAACTTGGCTCCCCTCCTCCATCAACTTACCAAGGCCCAAAACGACGACACAACCCATTTTCCAGTGCACTACAGACTTTGTCCACAATCAAGCCTCATCTTCTCTCTCAGCTCCGGCCAATCCTCCTTGGCTGGTTCTTCAGCCTTGTCACCGTCGTTTCCCTCTCCCAAATTGTCCCCAGGATCGGAAAACTCTCCGGCACCGTCTCTGGAATTAACTCTCTTGAGCTGAGAAATGAAGGGCTAGTAGTGGCTGTCCTGTTCTTGACCAAGCTGGTTGCTTGTTACTGGCAACAAGCGTTCTTGTGGGAAGCTGCATTGAATTCAGTTTATGGGATTAGAATTCATGTTTTTGAATGTGTGTTGGACAGAGAAATGAGTTTTTTTGAGGGTGGGAGTGGTGTTTCTGCAGGAGATATTGCTTACAGGATCACAGCTGAAGCAGCTGATGTCGCCAATACCGTGTATGCTCTTCTCAGTGTAAGTGGTTTTGCTTGTTTTTGACTTCAATTAGCGATACTCAAAACAATATGGCTAGTAGTTATGGAACGTGGAAAGTGGAAACTTTATACGACTCTTAATGGAGTTGGCATGTGTCCCAGACCATAGTACCCAGTGTGCTGCAGTTATCGGCAATGGCAAGCCAGATGATGGCTAATAGTCCTGTCCTTTCGTTGATTTCAGCTATGGTGAGCAAGCGCTAGTGCGGGACTGTTATATTTGTTACATTGTGTACAGAGAGAATCTAGGGTCTTGAATAATTTTTCAAATATGTTGTAGGTGATTCCATGTGTCGCTGTTGCAATTGCCCATCTTGGTGAGAGGCTTCGGAGCATATCTAAACGGGCACACCTTAGCATTGCAACTCTTTCAGCCTACCTCAATGAGGTAGATATTTTATTTAACCCTTTTCATTCCTAAAGATCTCTAGGATGTATAATTTGTTAGTCATGCATCATTTTTTGTTGCAATATTGCAGTTTGAATTTGACGATTTGTTTATCTCATATAGCAGTTCCACTTGTGTGCTTAAAGGCACACTCTGCATATGTACAATATTGAGTTACATAAGCTCATGTGCTAATGAAGTGCTATCTACTCTGCAACATATGAACATGCTAAATACTGGGACTCCATGTTAATCCTTGATGCTTATGTTTTAGGTCCTTCCAGGCATTCTTTTTGTGAAGGCAAACAATGCAGAGCAATGTGAGAGTGCCAGGTTTAAAAGGCTTGCCTATGTTGACCTAACTGAACATCTGAAAAAGAAGAAACTGAAGGCGTTCATTCCCCAGATTGTACAGATTGTATATTTTGGATCTTTATTTACCCTTTGCATTGGGTCACTGGTGGTTTCAAGAGGCTGTTTTAATGGTTGTAGCTTGGTTTCCTTTATAACGTCACTGGTTTTCTTGATTGAACCTCTCCAGGTAATTTTTATCTATTCATCGAACTTGCAAATTATTTCAAAATGGCAATTTTTTTACTTCTTCATATTCTTGGATTTGGTTGCATCTTATTTCCTTTTAACAAACACTTGGTTTCAACATAGCTTCTTTCTCATTTGCTTGCTTAATTTTATTTTACGCTGTCAATTACATTGCTAAACTGGGAGAGGCCCACCTTGCCACATAATTCTCCCCAGTTTAAACTTCAGGAACACTGATAGCATAGCCTATATCAGAAGCAAAAATAAAATACTAGTACTTCAGTTTATGCAACTTACCGGATAAGTACTTAACCTAATATTTATTAAGGAGATTTCTGCATTGTCATGCCTTTTATTATTAGTAACTGTCTTAATTACATATTCTGAATATACACTCTGCAGGATATTGGGAAAGCAGTCAATGAGTGGAAGCAAGGAGAACCGGCAATTGAACGGTTGTTTGATATGACCAGAATTAAATCTAAGGCAAGTCCATATCAAGATAATATATATATTTTTCTTTTATGAAATTTAAAATAAAAAATTTCTCCAGCAATTTATACATTTTGCAACCAAGTTTAGTGCCCTTATAATACCTTTTGGCTTTATATTCCTATTCGGTGGCTTCAGTGAATTGCTTGATTTTAACCAGACAATCACGTAGAATATCAAACTGTAAATGCTAGTTAGCATCTCATTCAAGTTAGAATGAAGTTAACTTCACATAGAATATCAAACTGTAAATGCTAGTTAGCATTTCATTCAAGTTAGAATGAAGTTAACTTCTTATGCTATGTTCCCACATCAATATTCAACATTCTACTTTAAATACTGGTTTGAGGTATTCTTCAGCTGCCGAAGTTATCAGTTTTAATATTTCATCTCTTCATGTAAAATAACCGTTAGAAATCTTTAGGAATTTTCAGGTTTATCTAATTTCATTCTACATTGTTGTTCGGTAGTCACTAATCAATTCATCATGAACATAGGTGATTGAGAAACCAGATGCTGTAAACCTGGATTATGTCAAAGGAGACATCCAATTTTGTGATATCTCATTTAGGTATGGGGATAATCGACCTCTTGTTTTGAATCGATTGAATCTTCATATTAAGGCTGGGGAGACAGTTGCTTTTGTTGGGCCATCTGGAGGAGGAAAGACAACCATTGTTAAGTTGCTTCTTCGGCTTTACGATCCTTTATCCGGTAACCCTTGGAATTCCTCTAATTTGTTCTTTCAAACTACGTTTGTTTCACCTTTTAATTAATGGACTTAGGATGGCTATTTTGATGTTCCTATGGTGATAGGTTGTGTACTTGTTGATAACCAAAATATCCAAAACATTAAATTGGAGAGTTTGAGGAAGAATATTGGTCTCGTTTCACAGGATATAGTAAGTAACCTCAAACTTCTAAACATCTTTTTTCTTAAAATGTGTAATGTGGATGATAAGTTTCTGCTTTTTCTTCAAAAAGAATGATTGAGCATTGTTATTGATTGGACGCACATTAGAGCTGGCTGTTGTGATTGAAATCAGGGGGCCAAATTTGAGTTGGAAGTTAACTCCACGTATTTTTCTTATGTCTTATGTAATGCAATGACTGAATAGTTCACAATGAAAAAGGTTTTATGGAATGATTTGCAGGTTTATGCTTGGAAATGTTGCAAAATCTTGGTTGAACTAACCATTTGTGTACCTATCAGACTTTATTTTCAGGAACAGTTGCTGAAAACATTGGATATAGGGAGTTAGTGACTCGTGTAGACATGGAGAAGGTTGAACTAGCTTCACAAATTGCCTACGCTGATGAGTTTATTAGAAAGCTTCCTAAAGGGTACAATACAAACATTGGACCAAGGGGTTCGAGTTTAAGTGGAGGTCAGAAGCAAAGGTTTGATTCTAATCCAGTGGTTATTTTATTATTGGAATTGATGGCATTTCCATTGCTTACCCATAAAGGTGAAAATGGGAACTGGTGCTTTTATTTGAGGAACTTAAGATGAAAATCACCCTTTTTTATTATGTGTAGTGGTTGTTCTTCCTGACTTTGTTTGTAACTTACTTGTACACGGCAGATTAGCTATTGCAAGGGCACTTTATCAGGATTCGTCTATATTGATTTTAGATGAAGCAACCTCTGCTCTAGATAGCAAGTCTGAGTTGTTTGTGAGACAAGCTCTGCAGAACTTAAAGGGAAATCACACAGTAAGTGTTGGCTGTCTTTTATAAATGATCTGAACTCGCAACTGATTTGAGAAACTTTCTACTTTTAATAAATGTACATGCTAATAGGTGATAGTTATATCCCACCGGTTGGAGACGATTTTAATGGCGGAACGAGTATTCCTGTTAGAAAATGGCAAAGCTGAGGAGCTGACTCGCTCCACGCTTCTGGCTGCTCACTACAACTGTCAGCCACTCCACGGCATTGCAGTTTAAGGACAGCACCTGATTGTTGGATAATGTAAACATACTATTTTATCAAATTTCCTTAGCAGCAATTAGCTGATCGTACTTCCGAGCATCCATCACCTCGTATATGAATATGATAATTCATGTAATAAAGTAAAACATCAAACCACTTCAAACTCAAAAGATGGAACGCACACCTTAGGCGTTCCACACTCCGGCCCGACATTGTGTGAGAGAGGTTAATTACGGTTTGATTCCAACCAGCTTTTCGGAAAGGTGACCTAATGTTCAGTGAGCACAAAGAGTCACCACATTAGATGAGCTCTTATACTGTCGCTGTCGAGACTTAAGCCCACAACCTTAAACTCACTTTCCTCAATGATTTGTTATATGCAGAACACAGAGGACCGACCGACCGAGTAATGCCATAAATGTATGACGTAAATCAATTAAAATCAGTCAAATAATTGAACGTGTTTCTTTTCCTGCCAACAGCTTTTCATCTTCCCGCCATAAATCTCCGTCTCAAGACACTCTCTCATTTGCTTATTTAGAAAGCCCCTTGTCTCGCGCGCTCTCTCTCGTCACCATCCAAACCCAAATAGCGAGTCTCAAATTTTCAGGTAAAAAATATGCCCTTTAGCTTTTCTTCGACTAGTAGGCGTTCCTTTTACAATTTGAGCCAGGAATTTGTGTTTTGAACTCGAAATGGTTACAGCGGGTGTTTGGATAAAATAATTGTTCTTTGGTTGACAGGTATGGATACTTCAAAGCCTGCAATATTCGTGAATGGTGGGTTGTTGCCGATGCACGTGAGGAAGAGGGTACGTGCGGTGATTCAAGTTGTGGGATCTGATCGCGGCTCTGTGATCGCAAAGTCCACTGATGATCGTCAGATTGTTGTCAAGGGTTCTCCTCCGCCTTCTCCTCTAACCAATTTTGTTGAGGTTATTGGCATTGCTGACGGTGAAAAGTCCATCCAAGCTGAAATTTGGACCAACTTCGGCGACACATTTGGTAATATGGTCATTTGCTTCTCCTGCCAAACTTTGCTTCTCACAGAATGTTTTTGTATGAGTTTATGAACGCCTAACATCCATTCTGGTGGCTCTTTCCTGCTTTGCACTGAAATGAAATTCCAGCTTTTCGTACTTATCTCCTTAAGCACTTGAAAGCTTAAGAAATCGGTTTCCCCATGGTTTGAAACGATGGATTCCTGAATGAACTCATGTTTTTTATCTTTTACGTGATCCTCTTTGAGTTGCACTTGATAGAATAATTAACTTCTTGTTTCCCCATCCACTTGATGTAGATAACTGAAAGCATGTTAGTAAAATCAATTCCTGTTTGTAGTTTTACTAGACGGATATTGGTTATGCTTTTCTCCTCACTTTACGGCTGCTTGCTCTGACTTCTGAATGTTGGCAGACGCACACTCCTACGATCAACTTTGTCAGCTTGCAAATGGCGAATATCAGAATTTGTTCTTGTAAGCTATAGAGATCCTATTCTGAATGAAGCTGGAGGGTCTTTTAAGGCTTTGATCTTGCGTGGTGGAAGACTTTTAGAACTCGAATCTTGTACTTAGTTTTAGCTCTTTACATGTATTTACCGCTCAGATCTTCTATCTCATTTTTTCTGTCTCAATTCTGTCCTATTTTATTTTAACTGTTTATTTATGTGGGTCTCATAAAAATGGATAGTTGAGATGAAATGAGACAGGATTGGGACAGGAAAAATAGGACAGAGCATTATGTCCCTCTATTTGGACTTTTATTGACTAAGAGTGCAATTTAAGCCCTAATATGTAGAATGTCCAATTTCAGCTCTAATATTTTCAAAATGTTTAAAGTGGACCACAAATATAACAAGGTTAAACTTTCATTAGTTAAGTGTTAATGTGATATACTTTATTATTCTTTATAATTTGTTAGTAAATTTTAGTATCCTGTGTATATTACATGGTATAATGGAATTTATACGATTTTTTAAAATTGAAATTATTTATAATTTGTTGTGTTAATTTAATTATTTGATTAAGCTAATTTTTAATTAAAATTTGAAGCAAAATTCTTAAAATCCCTAATTTTTAACTCTAGTTGTAAAGTAAAATTACAATCTTCAATTTTGAATTGAATTTATGCTTCCTTCTTTATTGCACTAGATTCGAGCTTTTGGCAGCAAAAGTCCCCATGGTTTTAATATACGGCACAAGTTTCCTTGTCGTTGTAATTTCGACAGAAAAGGTCCCTATGGTTTCAATTAAGGTCAAGATAAGTCCTTTTAACCTGCTATAGCAGGTTTCAATTGGTTAGGCCCTCTTTTAATGACATGTGTCAAGTAGTTATTGGATGAGTAACTTCTATACCCTTGATACAAATCGGTGGTCACCGTATACTACTCCTCACCGTATGCTTTAGCAGGTTAAGATACATTCTTCCACGCCGTGCGCCACCACCGTCTACTACTCCAACCACCGTCGTCGTCATCGTCCACCATTTCTTCCACGCCGCGCCAACACCGCGTACTACTCGAACCACCGTCGTCGTCATCGTCCACCATTTCCAGGTTTTTTCTTCCACCATTTCTTATTCGTTTTTTGTTCGTTTTTTGTCAGAACCGTTGCTCTTCTCATCATCCGGTTTTCGTCGATGGTCTTCTTGTTGTG
>JANJEY010000005.1:67166369-67179354 GCA_024703695.1 Erythroxylum cataractarum
CCAATCCAACTTAAGTGAACTTCCCAAAATACCCTTACACTTTTTAATCCTCTAATTTCTTAATTAAACCTTAATTATACTCCAATTAATCAATATCAAGCCCAATTAAATCCAACTAAACCTTAAACATACACAAAATCACAGTTCACGATTAATGACATTAGAAAAGAAAATTCGGGGTCTAACAAATAGCCATAAAGAGAGGGAACCGGCCTGCACAACATCGGTTCTAATGGCATCCAGACACAACTGCATGTGCATGCAAAGGGAATCGCAAAGTAGAACTGATGGAATCGGCCTAGCCCCATAAAGAGAGCACTAAAGCCGTCTTGTAACAAAAGACGCAATGACATCGCATAACTTTTCCTAGGGGAAGACCCGCATCTACCACCGCCGACCTTATGTCGACGAACCTGCAATCAAAACACCGCAACCCAATACCAAGACCGAAATGGATCATCGTCAACTGTCGGGGAATGAAAATCCCCTAACCAAAACAAACCAAGCCCCAATAAAGAAGCCTGCGACTCCACCGACTAAGGAACCCCACAAGAATAAACCTCCAGCCCAACCGGAAACACTGTAGAAACCAATCCCCAAATCAAGCACGACAAACAAAAGGGGACCTCACCGCTGTAATACCCTAACCTCGCAGTTCGGAGTTGTCAGTATAAACCCCATAACCCGACTACGCCCCAACCGGGAAGGGACCTCAGATCCATGGAGACGTGACCAGAGTAGGACATCCCTCCCACCCAATAAACGACCCCGGAAACCAGGAGCTTCAACGGACCGTTCGAACACAATAAAAGCCACCCCTCACCATAATCAAAAAAGAATGAGCTCATTCGGATAAAGAAGATATAAAATGTTATAAGTAGAAGTTTTAATGCGAGAGGTAACATCTCGGCTGTTAAAAGCACGTCCCTCCAACAAAACAGCATTTCGGACTTTCCAAATATTGTAAATAGTGCAGAGAAAAGCAATCCGAATGGTTTTGCACCGTAAAAGAGCTCCTTTAGCTTCGACCCGAAGCCATTTGATTGCCCTCAATAAAGAACTCATTTCCCGTTGGAGACCCAGCCAGTGTCGTATGTCATGTCAAACCGCATTAGAAAAATCACAATTAAAGAACAAATGGGTAATAGTTTCCGATGTTCCCCGTTGACACAGACCACATGACCGATCAATATCAAGAAAAAGCAGATTATCCTTAGTAGGCAAACGGTTCCGAAACCCTAACCAAGCGATAAAAGAAAACTTTGGAGGAATGAACCTCCTCCAGATGAAGGACATCCAGGGCTGACGGGGTAGAGGGGTGCGTAACAATTCATACACCTTCCCAGATAAAAGCCGACCATTAATACATAACTTGGAGAGTTCAGAAATAATCGCCACTCGGCCTCCCAATCTGTCAAACAACCTATCCCGGACTAAAGCAAGTTTTTTCATTAAGACAGAATCCCGTTATTGAGGGATCCAATCCCAGATCGAGACGCCACGTAAATAAACGACATGAATCCATTTAACCCATAGTGAAGTGGCTTCAGCATGAACATTCCAAAGAATCTTCGACAGCAAGGCCAAGAAGTTTATAGTCTTTATAGAACGTCTTACTAGAGCTTTTAGGCTTTAATTGTTATAGTTAATATGAGCAAACTAAAAATTGTTCTCTAATATTATAAAGAACAATCTTTAAGATTTCTTATAATGTTCTTTTCATCTTTTGAAATCTTTTAAAGTTGTGCGTTTTCATACCTCATACACATAAGTACTAACTACTAGCAAGTACACCTCTTTAAAAGTTTTAGAAATCTTAGAGTTGGCTAATAATCATTAGATCACCTCTTGCAGTCAATAAGAGTCATTGTTCCAATGGCATTTTCTTTTCACAATATTCCAAATAGCCTTTAAATTAGGATAAAGGAATATGTTATCCCTATTTTCCTCCCCATTATTACTTAGCAAACAATTGGTACTCAAGTTCATAACTTGTAACCTATCCATTGTACCAAGTTTATTTTTAACTACCATTTATAGCAGAAAGATACCTTATGGAGCAATATTTTATTCCAAACAAGCTTATACCATTCCACTGCAAGATTAAAGGGATGAAAAGCTTCTCTGCATTTCCTATTAGAAATATGATTGATAAGCATATTATGCTAGAGATAACAATTCGAGTTATTCATATTAGGAGAATAAGAGGCGTATAAGTGTTTGATTTCTACAGGTAGGTTCCACTCACCTCCCTCAATCATAATGTGGACTTTTGACTACCTAGGAAATACCAATAAATAGACCTTGGCTAATTGGTTTTGTATTAGAGGGTCCTCTAGTCTAGTTATCAAATTATATGTTAGCTAACCTTTCATTGCCAATCTTACAAATTACATCCTTTTTCATCTCACCCTTAACAAAGATTTCTAGAACTACTTGCTTTACAATATGGCCAACCTTTGTAATAAAAGAGTTCATTTAGCCCATCTGACCAAGGGGCTTTATTATTATTAAGTTGAAAAATATTTTTCTCAATTTTTATCTTCATTAGGATTTATAAGTTCTAAGGAATCTGTATAAAAAATTCTCATTTTAATAAATAAGCCTAAATCCTCCGTGGATGGAGAAGCTTCTCAATTACAACCAATCAAGTTCTTTAAAAAAATGACTACATCCTTTAGCAAATCATTATATTATGTTAGAGTTCTTCGATCTTCAGTATGAATAGTAGAGATTCTATTAGAGTTTCTCCTAACGACCAGTGAGTTATGGTAAATTTGGTGGATTTGTCCCCATTGTTGATCCAGTTAATCCTTGATCTTTACTGGATTAGAGAAGAGTGATTCTTGACAACTTTTAGGTAATTCTCTAAATCATTTTTCTCTTTTACTAACAACAAAGGGTCACTTGGAAATGAAGAAATTGAGGCTTAAGTGGCAGAGAAAACCTCTCTAGCACTGTTTATAGTTTCCTTAACGTTAAGACCTCTTCTAGAATTGAACTTTTTAAGCTCAATCTTACCTACTTTAAATTTTTGTACACAAACGTATTGCTTAGTACCAATTATAAGGAATTGTAGGTCCATTAAGATATTATCCTAAAATCCTTTATTCTTAGTTAGAAAATTATTGAATATAAAAAGAGCATGTCCAGTAAACTTTTTATAAAGACCTTTTATTTTGATTCGGGTATGACCTGACATTAGACGACCAATAAAAACAACCTTACTTTATAGGTGAGCATTTAGCCAATTATAGTTAACCAAAGCCCTGTCTAGTTTCTTCCTTATGAACCAATTTGAGGATTGTTTGTTGCTCTGAGTAAATAAGTATCCCTCTTATTTTAGATCAGTTACCCCTATACTTTGAACACAATTTTCAAAGTCATCAAAGAATTTATTCAACTTTTCTAGTCTAATCTTAGATTCCAAAATACCCAAGATATATGACTTTCTCTTAGTACAAAATCCTATAAAGCATTCAACTTATTGGGGCAATTCAATCTATGTACATTCTAAGTACTAAATGACATTACAAAGGTTTACTTTTTAAGGTTTTCCTTTTGCTCCTTTGAGATTTACTTGATGTAACAGTTTGAAATTGCTCCATCTTAGCTCTATTCTCCTCATTTTTGTGGTCTGAACCATTACAATCTAGTTTAATATTATAGTGTCCCTATATTCTTCTGATAATTCCTTGGATTGCTCTTTAGATGTTTCATTAGATACAATAGCCTTTGTGTTTACAACATCTGCTGGGGGGTCTTATGTAAAGACTAAATTTGAGCTATTAGTTGAATTGTTTATCTTATTCCCAGCCCAATCAATTCATTGTAGTCATCTTTTTTTAAATATCTTACTTGTAGATCTTTATTTTCCCTTAAGCTTTGATAGAGGGCTTCTACTTGTATGAAACCAATACACTATCTTCCATTAAACTACTTCCTTCCCTTAGCCTCTTAATGGGAGTTTATTCAGGTAGATCTTTTGAGAAGTCTACTCCTACACATATTACGGCATAACCAATCCTTTTTATCTTACCTATGCTTTCATCGGTACATATTGGTTTTCCAAAAAAAACTTAGCTAGTAGGCTCAACCATTTTGTTTTCCAATATTCCAGTGGGATATCATATATGTTTATCTATAATGGAAATGCTATTGAATTTAATATTTTCCAATTTGATGCTAGGCTCCCAAGCTTGGAGGAATAAAGGCATCTAAGTATGTGCCATGGCCTTTTTTTTGATTATCTTGTGTAGTAGCCTCGAAGGAAAAAGAGACTAAAAGGAGATTATCCTTAGAAAGAAGAACTTCAGTGGGACCTCTTTCGTTCCAAAGGATCAAAGTACATTTTTGGATAAAAGCAAAAACTGACTTACTATCCATGAAAAATCCTACAAGGGTGGCTTCATAACTATGTGCTCTTTCCCTCAAGGTATCAAAATCTGACACTACAACATTTCTATCATCTAGCTCCTTAAGAGGGAAAATTGTAAGGTAAGGTTGATCTCTTGCCACTTGCTTCCAACTCTTCTGATTATTAGTTCCAGAAAGTGTTGAATGGCGGGGAGATGACGCTTCAGGTAGAGATGAAGAGTTTTGGAAGGAAGATGGATTTTGGGGTTGGTTTGGAGTTATGTAGACCTTAAGCAAGGAAGAAGAAGAGATGTTAATGGGGTAAAGTTAAGTTTCTAAAAGGGGTGATTGGGGCTTGGTGCTCAGATGGAGTGAGTTAGATGGGGGTAGTGGAAGAAGTAGTGTGTTGAACAACGAGGGGTAATTGAGGGAATTCATTTAAGTTTGTAGCTTGCATTATCAAGGGCTTTCTAATTTAGGGGGGAGAGGTCAGTGGATCAAAGAAGGGTTAAAAAGTAGTTACTTAAGGAGGAAAGAAGACTTAGGCATGAAAGGTTATCTAAGTAAGAATACAATGAAAGCCCTTACCATATGAGTAAGCCAATAATCTAGGGAAATTAAATCAATCAAAATTTCAGAAAGGATGGGGAGAAAACAAAGTGGAGGTGTAGAAAAAATCATGAGGAGTAGGGTGTAAAGGAACAAGTAAGTAGAATAATCTCATTTTAAAAGGTACTAAAGCAATGATAGAAGTAAACTCTAGAGAAGAGAAAAGAGAAGGGAGAGGTTTTTAAAGAGAGAAAACATCCTAATAATTAATGATTAAAATCAATTATATAATCCAAATTATTTGTATTTATTTTTGTAATCTCATTATCAAGAATCTATAATTTACTTTTACCTTTTCCTCTTTATGTTTTATCCCTTCAATATGCTTCACCTTGAATTTGTTGTTGCAATCATTTATTTGATAATTATCTTTAGAATGTAAAAGTTTATTGTTTAGAAAAAAAGTATAAGTTTTAGCAAGTTTACTAAAATTCACCTACTTCATTAGTCAAATTTATTGTTGGGTATTATTGTGTGGTAAAATTATTCTTCTTGCATAATAGTGACCACTCCCAAAGTTATGGACCCCATGTCTTATACTAATACAACATTAAATTCAAATGATGATTATGTGATTTGTTATTATGAGTAAATGCTTGAATTGTTCTTAAGACCACCAAGCTCACTCGAATGAGTTTTACTATTGAAGACTTCAACATACACCCAGGGATAAATCTTTCACTCATTGAGCAATGACAACTTATTAAGAACCTCATTGAGTGATCATAATCAAGGGAAGAGATTTTATAAATACCCCAAATATCGAGTGAGTTTTTATTTTTAATAAAGTTAAAATTTTGATATGTATAATATTTGTCTCATTAACTAATTTTAGTTTCAAATTGAAAGATGTAATGTTTTCAGGTGGTACAATGATAAATTTATTGAGAGGGTTGTTGAATTGATTTATAAATTAAGAAAAAAAAACTATGTAAGTTAAAGAAGGAGGTCCAAACAACCATATTCAAAACAAGTACAACTAAAGAGATTGAGAAACAACTAAAGAGATTGAGAAACAAATAAAGCTTATAAAGTAAGAAAATAGTTTGATGACAAAAGAGAAAAATGAATCAAAAATTATTTTAGTGATTATTATAATATAATTTATTTTGCTTATGGTGGTTTGAAAAACATTGTGGACAAATGTCACTAAATTGTAAAGTTTTGTTCAAACTTGAATTATAATGAATATAATGATTGTACATTATAATTTATATTTAAATATAATTTATAATTACTTTATGAATATAATGATTCCTCATCATTTCTGATATGGTACTTATAGTATTTAGTAATTCATATTAGTAATTTATTTGGAATTCATTAATCAAACGTGGTAAAAACATTAATATTATTTATACATTTGGAATTTATATATAAAAGTCACAAACATGTTAATATATTTGGAATTCATATCCAAAAGTGCAGACTTATATACATATAGCCAAAAGTTACATAACAACACATCTATCTAAAAAGAAAATATCAACAATATATCTATCCAAAAATTATGTGAATAATACATCCATCCAAAAGTGATTGGTAACATATATGACAATTTTATTATAGTTGATTATGTGCCATATTGCTTTCCCTAATTTGTACTTTACTGAGAAAGTTGTTCCTGTAGTGGTTGAGTTAATGATGCTCTTATTCTAACTGCTTCAACTTGTAACTATTGGCAAGTGATACTAGATTATTCTTTGAACCTCAGACCATTCGGTTTAAATGGTAATTTGAATGTAAGCGGATTAACATTTATAAACTTCTTTTTACGACTATAAAAAGAGCTACTAACCTAGAAATACACATCATTTATAATATTCATTTGAATTAATTTTCAATGAAGTAATGAATGCTCATGTTTGAAACTTACATTTTTAATTTATTGAACAATTATGTTTGCAATGGCAATCTATATTAATCAAATGTAATACAATAATCAGTTATTACAATAAAGGGTCATGCATTTGTAAAGATACTTCGACGATCACCTAATAAACATAATGGAAATAGCATTATTGGTTTGATACATAAAGAAAATCACACTAAACAAATACAAGGTTTATAAGCAAAGAAGGTTTTATACATATGAAGATGCCTCACCAAGTAACGTTGGGCCTTCCTTGCTACATTTTCTTACTTTTTGGCCAGAATTATCACATTTCCTACATATTTTCACTTATCCTTTCTAAGACAATTTGTTTAGATGTTTTAACTTTTTAGGCTCATTTTGTCCTTTCCTTCTAACATTTTTTGTTCTCATTGGAATAACTCTTTAGGTGGTAAGTGTAGCATCTCTACATTAATTATATACCAGAAAATTGCACCCTTAATAGCAATATATGGTTATAGAAACGAAAGAATTGGACCTTCTTGTAGTAATCATCTACAAATGTCTCTACCTTAGTTTGAAATTATGGATTGCGTTTATTACATCTCCATAAGGGTATCCATATAGGTACTATATCAGACAACCACATGACTATTATTTTCCAATCCTCGCAATATCTTTGCCATCAACCTTTGACACTTTGTATGTCATCTTCATTCCAAACTATTCTACGTTGTATTGCATCTTTTTTTTTGTTATTTTCTAATTTCTTAATAATGGTTTGTGTAATATCTGACTTTCAAGTATGTAAAGATTCTCGCATGTTCGTTTTTTTTTTCATCATCACAGTTTTAGTTATTTCAATTATGTCAATAATTGGTGTATCTTTTTTCTGATAAGATCCACCCATTAAAGGTTTTGCTTATATTGATATAAATAATTGAGCATTTTGATTCAATTGACCGGTGGCATCTTACTAAGATATTCAAGCAATACAAAAACACATCTTTATTTTCTTTTGTCCAATTTTTTAGCTACTTATTGTAATCTTTTACATAGGTTGACTATGCACAATTATGAAACTGCATTGGCAAATATGGATGGCAATTGGGTCAGGGCCCAGGGTCAGTTGGCCATAAATCAACGATCTGATTTTTTAATTTTTATTTTAATTATTTTGAAATTAAATTAATTAATAATTGAGGATAAATTTATAGGTAATGAAAAATGATTAAAATTAAAGTGATCAATTTAATTAATTAAAGTTACGAATTTCAATTGATTAATAAAATTATAAAAATTGAGATTTTATAATGAATAAATATATAAGATGTATATATACTAATAAAATAAATAAGATGAAACAAAATTAATTAATGAAGGAGAATAAGATTATAAAAATGAAAGAAAAATGTTATAATTGAAGTGAACAATTCAATTAATCATAGTTACGAATTTCAATCGATTAATAAATTTGAGATTTTATAATAAATGAATATATAAAACGTATATATTTGATAAAGTGAATAAGATGAAACCAAATTAATTAATGAAGAAGGATATGATTACTGGAAATGAAAGAAAAAGGATTATAATTGAAGTGATCAATTCAATTAATTGAAGTTACGAATTTTAATTGAATAATAAAATTAAGATTTTATAATGAATCAATATATAAAGACTTACATATATTGATAAAATTAATAAGATGAAACAAATTCATTAATGAAGGTGGGTAAATTTATAGGAAATGAAAGAAAAAGATTATAATTAAAATGATCAATTTAATTAATTTTAATATACTTAACATTTCAAAAATGATTATCCAAATAATTTTACAAAAATGAAACAATTGACAAAATAATAAAAATAAAATCATGATGGAAATTAGAACTGGAAAGGGTACTAGGTAGAGACTAGATAGACTAAAAGAGCAATAAATTGTTATAGTTAGGATTGTCAATAATGTACATCTTTTCTTCTGTATGTATTATTTAATAATGTAATATTAAAATTAAAGGAATATCAAGGACATGGTAATAATTAATAAATAATAAATATACCTTTATTTTCAATTATTTTTATCAAAATAATGTCCATTTGATCAATGAATATGATTAGCCACCTTTGCATTAGTATATGTGGCAGTATTAATATACAAATTAACAATACTATAAAAAATTAGACAAAATTGATACATCGAAAAGAAAATAATTTAACCTAAATAGCTTCATCATCTAACTAACTTCGGGCATACATAAGAGCTTCCACAGTATGAGGATGAATTCAAGCATGTTGAGGACTAACAACTCAACTATCAGCACTAAAAGCAAATTCCAAAGCAACAGTGAATGACGAAATTGCTAATAGATCTCATACAATTACTTACATGATCAGATTATTATTTCTACAATTCTTCCACCATAATAACATATCAAACTGCACACCTTCAATTTCAATCACACAATTTTTCGTCAAATATTTATCTAATATCATCATATTATACGAAGTCCTAGTCCTTTTTTCTTTCATAATTTTTGAAAGTGAAAGTAACATACTACTCTTAGAAAATGAGCCGAAACTTGACACTGAAGTCAAAGTTAAATAGCCTAAACTACTGTGATCTCAATCATGACTTTTTCCCATTCTAACTTGATAATCATCAAATAAATCATACCAAAATTGTTTAATGACCTCCATATGCACTTAACTTAATCACCATACAAAACATTATATATAAAATTAACCCCCTCTATCATGTATCTTAAGTTCAGCACAAATAAGACTACAATAATATGTCCAACCATATACTAATAAGAATTCAACTGGGCTCAAGCACCATACAACACATTATATATAAAATTAATCTCCTTCATCTTGTATTCCAAGTTCAGCAAATATAAGACTACAACGATATGTCTAACCAAATACTAATAAGAATTCAGCTTCTTCATCATATGCTCTGCCATAATTATAATAAACTCATTGGAATCAAATATCCAATCAAATAAAGCTTTCTTTATCTGACACATAGTGCTAAACCAACAGTACGAAGTTAGATATTTTGTTCTTGAGAATAGTTCAACAGCATTATAAAATAATTTCAACTTTACACAAAGTTCTCTAGCCGACTTCATTGATCTTTTGTAGGCATGCAAGTGTAATAAGAATCTCTTTATCTCAGCCTGGTAAACACATCAACATATTGGACTGCCGACTCCAACATCTTGAAGGTTGAGTTCCATTTGGTTAGACAATTTAAAACCAACATCCTCGTATTTGGAATGCATAGATGTCATGTATTTTCTTCAAAATTTTGAACTCTTTTAGGTGTTATACTCCAATATAATACACTATTTTGAATCAAATCTATTTCTTCCTTTACGATATCCAATCCATTTTTCACAATCAATTGTAGCATATTGAATAACTTTTCACCAACCAACAAACTCCCAACTTTTATCTTATTCTTCAACTTTGCAATCATAGCATCATTCGTACTACAATTGTTGATTGTTATGGTGGATAGTTTGCTATCAATATTAAAATCTATTAAATATTCTCCTAATATGGTTGTCAACCTTTCACTTGTATGTGGTGCTAACATATAAATGAACTTATCATATATAAATATTACCAACATCAATCATAGTATAATGAAAAAGTAAATGATAACAATATTAAAGAATATAAATTACCTCCAAATTTTATTGCTTAAAAGTCCAATCATGGTCAATATAATATGTCGTCATCTCCATATATCCCTTCTTTTAGATATCGGCTGTCCACATGTCTATTGCAATGGCAACTCGTCCTTCAATACTCAACAATGTTTTTAAATTTTCTTTCCTCTTATTCATATATCTTCATAATGTACTTCTTCAATGTGTTTCGACTTTGGACCTTGAAGTATAGTTGTAGTGAGTTCTTAATCTTTTGATATCAACCATGGATAGTAGATGTTTATCACCAGTACAGAAGCCATCAAAAACCTTGATTTGTTGTTGTCATAAAATGTTACATCTATTGTTGTCCTAATATCATCTTCTTTCTACTAGACGAATCCACGTATCTCTTTAAATAAAAGGTTTCATCTTTTGAACTCTTGAGCAACATCTTCTGATAATATTTACATTCGGTTTTTTCTACTCCATCCATCGATCTAATCTTATTGAAGTAATTCCAAACTTCACTTTTCAATTGATTTCGAGTTGAATTTCTATCTTCACTTGGTACGGAATTAGAAGTTTCCACTTCTATCTTCGGTATTGGAGTACAACTCTCTACTGAAGGAATATGCTCAATCTATCTAAAATAATCAATATTGGTTCTGTCGGATTCAGGCTGAACGGTGCGTTGCCGTTTAGATCTATGAGTTGGCAACCTTCTGCGTTGTTTTTCAACGTGAATATACCTGCAAAACAAGGAAGGCTCGTTGGGGGTGGTGTCCCGATTAGCCCCTCCGATGCTCAAGTAAGTTTTCTGGTGAAGGTGAGATCGATGAATGCAAAGATAAAACTAGATTATGATTTCGTACCTGAATTATGGGAGAATTATACCTTATATATGGTTTTGCAGCTAGGTTTAAGTAAATACGTATTTGCATGAGAGATTTCCTTCTGCTAATGGGCCGGAAAGGGGCATGGGCTTTAGACACAGAGCTGATCTTCGATGAATGGACCGATCGGCCCACAGGTCGTCTTGATTGGGTCCGAGCCCAGAATGGCGACCCGACCAGCGTCAAACCATGCTTGATGAGTTCACAACTCTACATTGCAATTACACCTGGACTCTTATCCCTCCCCTTCCTAATGCTAATATTGTTGGATGTAGATAGGTTTCCCGCACCAAAAGAAATTATGACAGGTCCCTAGATCACTGTAAAGTTTGGTTAGTTGCCAAAAGCTATCATCAAGCTCTCGGCATTGGCTACACTGATACCTTTAGCCCTGTAGTCAAGCCCACCACTATTTGCCTCATCCTTACCATTGCTCTATCTAAAAATTGGTCGGTTCATCAGCTTGATATTCACATTGGCTTTCTTAATGACACTTTAAATGAATCGGTTTTTCATGTCTCAACCACCTGGCTTCATTGACCCTCACAAACCATCTTATGTCTGTCATCTTCATAAAGCTATCTATGGCCTCAAACAGGCTTTAAGGCCCTGGTTTTATCACCTGAGTCAAAAGCTACTTGATCTCAAATTCACCCCCATCAAATTTGACACGTCCTTAATTGTTCATTCCACTACTTCTCATACCACATATCTCCTTGTCTATGAGGATGATATCCTGATTACCTACTCTTCGCCCTCTTTCATCACCAATCTCATTCAAGATCTTAACACTACATTTTCTGTCAAAGATCTTGATCTCCTTCATTGCGTTCTTAGGATATAAGAAACTACCACACCCACTGGACTTCTACTTACCCAAACTAGGTACACTAAAGATCTTTTCTGTACAGGCCTTGCCTAATCCAAACCTATCATCACACCAATCACCTCAACTCTTTTTCTCTCTAAAACCATATACCCCTCTCCCTAATCATTCTAAATATCGAAGCATTATTGGTGCTTTTCAATATCTTTATCTTACTATCCTAATATTCAATTTGTAGGAAATAAAATCTCTTAATTTCTTAATTGCCCTACCGACATTTACTGGAATGTTATTAAAAGGATCCTTCCGTATATTTGCTTTATATCAACTTCTGATATCCATTTAACCCGACAAACACCTCTCTCAATTCAAGCCTACTATAACGCAAATTAGGCTAGATGTTTTGATGACTGTCGATCCACATCTAGTTATTTTTATTGTTTTTGATCATTTGTATTGATATGAACAAAATCGACAGATTCGACGTTTTACTAGTCATGAAGGACTAGGCAAGCAGTAAGAATTTGCCAGTCCCTGTCGTTCAAGGTTCAAACTCAAGGCCTTTGCCTTACTAGTATACAATTGCTTCACATTGGACCTCTGTTCATTTACCAACTTCAGTAGACTCCTCTTGGCATTAGCTCTGAATGGACAATTGGATGCCAAGTACCCATCGACCAAGTGCAGGTACGCCTCCAAGTCATGGCAGCACGCCACGTCAGCATTTGGCTTCAGATACGGCGACATCTTCGAGTCCACACGTAGCTCCGTCCCCACATGAGTGTAGGCCAATGGCGTGATG
>JANJEY010000005.1:67197137-67210270 GCA_024703695.1 Erythroxylum cataractarum
ATTTTGTCACAAGTATGAAAGTTATATGTTACAATAATGTTGTCACTAAATAAAGATTATATGTTACAATAAATTTATCACTAATATGTTCATGTTTATCACAAATAATAATATTAAATTTAACAATTTAATTACTTAATCGATAAAAATTTCACATTGGTGGCCATAAAATAGAAGTTGTCACAAATGATACAGATTTTTAATGTCGAAGTGTTGTCACACAAGCAAATAAAAATTATTAGTATATATAAAAATCACCAAAATGTACAAAATTCTAATTTCCAATATATAAAATTGAAAATTTTAATATCCATAACAATTATATTTATTACAATTATCCCAAACTACTACATATCAATTTAAGCTAAAGCTCTCCAAGGTAAATTTTCCTGGCTATTATTCTAGATGAAGTTCACTATTGATTTGTTTCCTACAAAATAAATAAAAATAAAATCAATCCATTAGTTCATAAAATATTAAGCTATAAATTTAGTATTAACATTTTATAATAATATAATGATAATGATATACTAACTATTCTATATTTTATAAATTTGTAAACTCACATGACTAGTTAGGATATTTGATGTTGTGGTGCTTGATGAATCTATAATTGAGGCAAAAACATTGAGTAATAAATTAGGAATTACTCCAGTATTTGTCAAATATGCAAAAATAGCTTAAATTTGTTCATTTCTATGGCTTGCTTCCCAATAGTTGAGCTTGAATCTTCTCATTTTGAGTTTGAATCTTTTCATTTTGTGCTTTTGTGATTTTAGAAAGTTTTGCAACTTCATCGTCTAAATCACTTGCATGTTTCTTTGCAGCCTTAACTTTAGCTAGAATTTGACTTTTTTTTCTCAGAACTTAGATGTTATGTAACATCCCACTCTCACAGGACACCTACTTGACATCTTGAGAGATATCTGAGTACAAATCCTACAAGAGTGTCATACTAAGATAGTCGGTAAATTAAATTCATTACTTTCATTTTAAAACAACATGTAAAATGCAGAAAAGAGATAATCAAATTTAGCCTAATTTTTATTTATAAACATTTTCGGTCACAAGAATTACAATCATTATTTAACTCATCAGAGTTTCAGTAGACACTTGGAGTCATTACAGAAATGAAACACATATAGTCATTATAACTTTACATTTCAAAATCATTTTCATACACATTGTACACAATTAAGACTACACTTTTGATACATCATAATGAAGTGCATTTGTAGGTGCGAACTGATCCCAAACTAGAACTTTTACTCAAATACAGTGGCTAACTTCAATTTGCCTATTTGGAGATCTTTATTAAACCTGGAAAGCCATGTTGTAATTTTTGATGAGTTTTGTAAACTTAGTTGAGTAACCATCCTCAATGGTTCAATCATGTAACACATATAATTATCATAAAATCACGTAGTTTATACAATCAATCATTTCAATACAACTTTGCAAATCATTCAATAAATGTCAATCATATATGAATGCTATATATATGAGACTTACATTCGTTTTTACGGTGTTGTGACTGTGTCCCTTTTCAGTCTCTCGTATCTGTTATGGATATTGGGCTTAGTGTATAGTGGGAGCATAGGCTCTACCACAGAGCTTTAAGCTCTCTCGATAACAATATCAGTCAGTTAGTAGCAACATTAGTCACAACGACCTTTTATATTAGATGCATTGAAATGATATGCATGTCACAATTTACTCATCAATTCAATCACTTTCATTTGCATGTATTATCACAGTATAACAATCACAATATCAGTAGTCATCGAACTAGGTCCGACATTCAACTTTTTAGTTGAGAATCATAATATTCAATTAGGTAGTCTCATTCACATACAAGTAGTACTTCTAATATTATTTACATGCATCAAACGCCTCAGACATATGTCCGGAATTCAGTACACAATCAGTCAATGCAATTCAGTAATATATCAATACAGTTCAATAATATATAGAACATAACAAATAAAGTGATACCATCTTAGGTTACTCACAGTTGCTCTTTTAAGCCTATTGTCTTGACGTTCCGGTAATACCTGGAAGCAGTTGCTCGAGTCGCTCGTCTATATACAATAAAAACAATTTCATATTACTAGAGAACTTATATAATAGAATAAACACATTTATCAATTCATGCTTAATGAAAAATTCTTGGGTATATTTCCGTCATACATTGATGTACATAGTATTCCAATTGCATCGAAATTCAATTACTCATTCTCCATTTCAACTGTTTCTGAAAACATTCCATTCAGGTCAACTATGTATGATCAATAAGATCTAGAAAATGAAGGATTTAAGTAACACTTTCTTCTAAACAATTGTTACTCTGTGTCTTAGGTCTCTAATGACACCAATATAATTCAGTTTGGTTCAATATACTAAAAGTTATACTCCAAATACATAAGTCTGCTCTTAAGCTATAACAGAACTCTTACTTCAAATTCAAAACCAATTTTGGAATTCTTCATAACAAAATTACAATTTGACTTCTTTAGAAAAATTGTAGTTTTCCGTCTCTAGTTTCATTTCAATTAAGAGTAAACTCATTTGGAACTCTACAGACCAAGATATAATCAAAATACCAAAGTATGTTCAGTAAAATCATCCTAGTTAGCATACTTCAGTACAGTCACATTTTTGTCTTAAATTCTTCAAACAATCCATTTTAGAAAGTCCTAATTTTTGTTGGAGATGAAGATCAATGTCTTATGAGTCTATTGGTTTGATTCCCATGACAATTGGATGTCTAGAGAAGAAGTTATAATAAGAAGATCAAAGGATGTTTAGAAAATAGCCTCCTTCAGAAAGCAAGGAAGTCGTGATCGTGCACATTCACGATCGCGACATGTTATCTCTTTAACGCGTAAACCATGTGAATAGTTGTTCTTTCTAGGAAAAGATCAAAATGCTCAACGAGTGGTAAAGGTGCAAATGAAATCTTTTCTTTGTTTTTCTCTCCCTCTTCTTGAAGCTTATTCTGCATATTTAGATAGAATTTGAAAATTTTGTAAAGTAATTTAAAATTTTAAAAAAATCTAATTTGAATATAACTTCCATGCCATTATTTCTTTATCATTTGGAGCAGATCAAGTTTCATTTAGAACAAACCAAGTTCCATTTGTCACGATACCTTCCAAACTTTAACATTGTCGAGTCACTCATCAGAATCTTCATCTTTCTAAAAAGAAAAGAAGAAAAAGAAAAGACGAATAAAATTAATGATTAATTGGAACTTGATTTTTTAAGAATATATAATTAATTTTAAGTAAATAAAATTTTTCTTTGCCATCTCATATGTTATCTGCACAATCAACTTTATACCAGAAACTGATTTCATCCCTTGATTTCCCCTATTACTTGTGTTTCTTCCACTTTGCTCCTATACATTGATAAAATTTTGTTTTTAATAAAAGTAAACAACTAACAAAATAAATTAAAATATTTAAATTTTAAAATTACATTAAAATTTAGAGTCTCCCATTTATTCTCAATCAACCATTTTTATATTGTGCATAAACTTGTTGTATCACATAAGATTGCACCTGATTTGAGAAATTAAATTTATCCTAAAATTCATATAAAAAATATAGTTAGAAAAATTAAGAAACAAATTCAATGCAATGACAAAATTAAACTCTATTGCAATTAAACTAATACTATTTTGATGGGAAAACTCTTTTGCTTTTGTACATAAAAGTTTTTTAATTTTGAAATAAACCTATAAGGTAGATTGAAAGCAAACCCTCTCATTTTTCTCTAAGGTCTAAACTCTGCAAAAGTTTGATGGGACAACTCTTTTGCTCTTGTGCATTTCTGTTTTCATTTTTTACTTATTTTTCCTATGACTAAAAAGAAAGGTAAAAAAGTGGAAGACAAGAGACAATTACAACCATTTACCTAATGAACAAAAAACTTTAAAAATAACCAATCATTCTCATAAATCTCTTTCTAACTAGATACACAAAGTGGTGCAAGTTATCGAATGCACATAGTAACTTCAAACTTGAAAATGCTGGCATGCTTACCACATACCTTACAGTATAGAGGAGGAAATTGAACATCAATTTGTTTTCCTTCAACTTTCTTATTGGCAAGTCTAGCATTAATTATTGGTCCTCGTCCATATTTTTTAGAATTTACGTTTCCTATTTAAAAAATAACAATGAATAGACATATATAATATTATTTTAAAATTTAAATGATAAATCATATAATTTTAAAAATCAGGTTACCAGTGCTAACAACAACTTTTCCTTTTGACCTATGTGCATTATTTGAAGTTCCAACTATAGCATCAGATTGTTGATTATGAGCCCTTATAGCTTTGACTCCTCTACCGTAGTAGGCTCATTTTGTTCATCATCCATATTTAATAAAGATGTACCATTGTTTACCATCTTGCAATTTCACATATAATTACCAATTTTAACTATCTTGCACTTTTAAGAATAAGTACTTGCTAGGAATAAGTAGCAAAAACAAATTATAAGAAAAACTTACCTGTATAATGGTTAGGTTGGAGATCCATATAGAAACAACAGAGCAAATCAGTTATACCCTGCTATGAGTGATTAATTTAATTATCATACCATCAACAAATCAAGAATAAATATACACCCATAAATAAATGATATCATTAAAAGGATTGTATCATGACTAAAAGCACTTGCAAATTTGTAAGGCTAGTCATATGTTTACAACATAATTTTCAAAGGTTTTTCTAAATAACACAAGCTACATAGAAAATAGACAATTGACATAGAAAGTTAATGAACTGCATTTTAGATTAATACATGGAGCTTCTGGCATGGTGTTATGATAGAAGATTGTTACCCAAAAGAGGCATATCCTTTTTCAAATTTGACTTGAAGTGCATCCATTCAAACAAAGTCACGAAAGGGCAATGTAGAAGTTTAATGAACAATTACCATGAAACAAGGAGGCCAAGAATGAAGACAATGTTTTCCCAAGAAACAAACACTAAAACACATTCAACTAGACTATATAGATCATAATGATGATAAAGATAACGAAGAGACTAAATACAAATTTCAAAGAAAGTGATGCTTACGTAGTGATTAGGCTTTGATAATAGGATAGAAATAAGGAGACGATGTATCATGTACATAAAGGGAGGCCTTCTAACTCTAGGCATGAACCCAACCTTTAATGACATGTAGGACCCTGGTAATGGATCCTCACCCTCTAGATCACACACTTATTTCTTCAACCAAATGATTGGATTATGCAAAGATTTAGAGAAAAAATAGCAAAATACCAATCGAGAGACATAAGCTTCATCAGGGAATTGAATATTGTGAAGTGGCTTTTCACTTGCCTTACTTAAAGATCAAGCATAACACTTAACTAGTTAGAGGAATAACGTTTGGTTACCCATATTCGTGGCCATCAAGAATATTTAAAACTATTAATTTATCTTTTCACCTACTTAAGACATTAAGTCTATGAAAGACATGAAAGTAATTTTGCAAGAATTATGGATACTAAATAATACATACTATTTGAGTGTATTTTATGAGTGATATTTGTGAATGTCTTAAAAATTATAAGTTTTAAATGTTTCTAAAGTTTAAGTTTGAGAGATATTTCTTCTTATAATTATTGTATTTTCTTTTTACTAAATTTTATGCTTTCTACTTTGAATGTGGAGATAGGCTTAAAGTTAAACCAGACAAATTTTATGTTCAATTTTTTCTTCCTGTTTGTCTGATTATTTTAATTATCTTGATTTAACAAATTGATATTAAGTCTACTAATAGTTAGTTTATAATGGTAAACAAATTCCAGTTTAAGAAATTTGATCGTATTTTAAACTTTAGCTTATGGCAAATTAAGATGTCTGATATTCTAGTTCAGTACCAATATCATAAGGCTTTGTTAGGAAATAAAAATACAACACATTTATAAATGCAAAGTAAGAAGACGATTTAGATAAGATAGTTGAATCAAGTTTGAAAGAGATCATCAAACTTGAATGGTGTTTCTAAGTTGTTTGGCACTTAAGGCTTGATGGTTATGTACATGTAGTTGATTATGGCTTTGTAACGTTGCCGTATTGGTTATAAATATATTAATACATTACCATTTTGATTGAAACCTTAAATTTAGATTGCGTTGGAACATCCTATAAACTTCGCTGTGTTCATGCTCATCTTTTTCCTGTGAATCCAACTTTCGATTGATCAATTTCAAATTTAAAATTTTGATCGAGGTTACATGGCTTTTCACATTTGGTGTCTACAATTTTAAAGGTACATTAATGTTGGATTGTTCAAGAACTTTCCTTCAAGATTCTATGAATCACATATTTAATATTTTAATTTATTACGTCACCATATTACATGCCTGGAGCTGATAATCTAGGTATTTTGTTAACATCTATGATATTGAAAGGAGATAATTATGATGAATGGACTAAGGCCATTGGGAATGCTTTTAGGTCCAAGAAAAAAAACGAGATTTCTTGATATAACGATTAAAGAACATAATGAAATTGAGGATTGGTTTACTATGAAATCTTTGTTAACCGCATGGGTATTTAATATTACTGATGCACTGCTTAGATCTATAGTTTCCTATATGGTGAGTGTTATGGAATTGTGAAATGATTTAAAAGAACACTTCTCAATTGAAAATGATACGTGAATTTATCAATTAAATATATAACTTTCAAATTACAAGCAAGAGAGCCAAACTATAATTGGTTATTATAGGAAACTTAAAAACATGTGGGAAGAATTTGCTAGTTATATCAAGCATTTTATTTGTACATGTGGCTACACATGTGGTGTTGTGTTAGAATAGGCTTAAGAGAGGGAGAAGGAGAAACTCTATCAATTTTTGAAGGGTTTAGATGACGTTATTTTTGGGACTATTAAAACAAACATGTTTAGTTTCGAGTCTTTGCGACGAATTACTCATACTTTCTTCACCATCGCTCAATGACAATGTTCTACAACTTGCATTCGAGAGAGAAAGATACAATCAATTTTGTTGTTTAACCAAGAAAAAATGACATATGCCCACTTCCAACTCTATCACTATTTAAAAACTTGTGTGTAGTCATTATTATAAATCGGGCCATAAAGTTTAAAAATGCTTTCTTCTAGTTTGGTACCTAGATTAGTGGCCTGGTGAGTGTAAGGGTAGATGTGGCTCTTATGGAGGCAGAGGTGGTTGTAACTATAAAGCAGGATGTGGGTGTGGGGCTGGCATAAGAATAAACACCACCCATAAAATAATATCAACTAATAAGGGGGATAAAAGAAATCGATCAAAATTGGTTGTTAACTTTGAGGGACGAGGAGTAGGGGACATTCGTGCCTTTTCTTAATACTAAAAAAGCCTTAACCTCCAAGAAACATAGTGGTAAGCATAAGTTACATCGATGGCTACTTGATACAGGAGCACTAAATTACATGATTGTGAACATCAATTTACTCATAAATTTCAGGGATGTTGCTCCCTATCTTGTCAATTTGTCAGATGGAATGAAACCACAATAATAAAAGAAAGGGATGTAAACTTTGACCATGGACTAATTTTGCATTATGTTTTATATGCACTTACCCTCACGTGTAACTTGATTTTTATGTCTCAAATAATTCTTAACAAAAATTGCATGGTCACAATTTCTAATAGATTTTGTGTGATTCAAGATTACATTTTGAGAATGGTGATCAATTAGGTTGAGTAGTATATAACAATTTCCTGGAGTGGCTCTGGTGAAGTCTTAGAGTGCTAGTGTGACCAACGCCTTTACTTTATGGCATCATTGTTTTGGGCACCCTTTTAGACAAGTTATTAGTTTGCTTCTTAATATTAGTAGAAATTTAATTAATAGTAGTCAGAATATTTTTGGGCCAAGTGATATTTAGTTAAGAGTCAAGCAAACTTGTGATGTGTTTTTTTTTGAAGTGACAATAAAGCTAGTGAACCATTTGCTTTAGTACATTGTAATTTGTGAGGTGCATATCGGGTCCCATCTTCTTGTGGTGCTTCCTAGTTTTAAAACATTATTGGCGATTATCTATGAGTAGTTTGGATATATTTGTTAGTTAAAAAAAGTGAAGTAGCAACAATTTTTAAACCTTTTTGTGGCATAGTGTCTACTTAATTTAATAACAAGGTGAAGGTTGTGTGAAGCAATAATGGAACTAAATTCACTATTCTAAATTCATTTTTTGCTAAAAATGGAATTATTCATCAAAATTATGTTGTTGAAACCCCATAACAAAATGGTTATGTGAAGCAAAAGCATCGTCATATCTTTCTGGTTATCCATTTGTCCCTGTGATAAAGCAAAAGCAAAAGCATCAGCCATGTGATAAAGACAAATTTGGCCCTAGAAGATGTCGATATATACTTTCTAGTTATCCATTTGGCAAAAGGGGTGGCGACTTTATAATTTGGATACAAATAATTTTTTGTGTGTTCCATGATGTTTCCTTTTCTAAATATGATTTCCTATTTAAGAATTCGCCTTAATTCTTCTACTACTGCTACTCTATCATGCTTCTCGTTTGTTTATGATGATGATCCAATTGTGGTTGCATCGTTTCCCTCTCCACGCATCAACAGGACTAGGCCACATCGGTTACTACTTTTACCATTTAGACAAACCACGAAGACATATGAATAACCCTAACTTTAGTAAGACGATGGTGGATGGAAGGGAGAGTGATGACAATAATGGGATAGTGGTTGTTTGCCACATTACGCTGCTCTACTAACCCCCTAGTGACTTGTCCACTCCGTCAATATATTTAGATAAGTTATATCCTATTGCACATTATGTAAGTTGTGCTAATTTTTCTTTGAGACATAAACAATCTTGCAGTCATTGTTTCTAGTCATGTTTCTACAAACTCTTCAAAGGTTGTTCACATGACTCAACAACTAGAAGCCATGCAGTAGAAAATTGCAGCTCTTGAACATAATGAAACTTAGTTGTTAAAAACCCTTCTACCTGAGAAACAAATTATTAGGTTTAAATGTGTCTATAAAACTAAATACGACTTAGATGGTATAGTTGAAAGACACAAAGCTCACTTAATAGTTTTAGAAAATAACTAGGTTAAATGCATCAACCATACTGAGACATTCGCCCCAACTACCAAGATGGTCACTATTAGAACTTTTCCATCTCTTGTAGCAGCTAAGAGATGACAATTGCATCAAATAGATATATATAATGCTTTTATTCATGAAGATTTGTAAAAAGAAGTATATGTGAATCCTCCTCCTGGTTTCCCTACAACCACACCTGGGAAGGTTTGTACACTCTGTAAATTGCTCTATAGGTTACATCAAGCATTCCATCATTGGTTCTCCAAACTTACAATTGCACTAAAGGGTTCTAATTATTCTCTCGTTACTTGTCGCAAGAGTAGGATATTTGAATTATTTCCTAAGCATTAAAATTGCTTATAATCTTTAAGACATTTTTCTTTATCAGTGGAAATATGTTTTTGGTATTATTATTAAAGCAAGTTTATTGGGGAAAACAAGCAAGTTTTCCCATTGAACAAAATCATAAGTTATTGTTTACTGAAGGACGCTCCTTTTTTATTAGGAGGCATACTATCACCTAATTGGATGTTGATTTATCTAACTTTATCCAGACCAGAGCTTTGCAATTCTATTCATATTTTGGTTCAATTTATGCAATGTTTACACTAAGCACATTGGGAAGCTATGTTACATGATGTTTGTTACTTAAAAGTTAATCTAGGTCAAAGTATATTTCTTAGGTTGATAATGATCTCTTGTTATATGCATATTATGATTCCAACTAGGCAAGTTGTCACCTTACTTGTCATTCCTTAATTGGTTATTTTGTTATGCTTGGTCGTTTCTCACTTTCATGGAAGACTAAGAAGCACCTATTTGTTTCACGATCTTTTGTTGAAGTTGAATACAGATTGATGGACACCAATATATATGAATTGAAATGGTTGAAAAATCTTTTACAAAATATCAACATGCATAAGTAATGAGATTGCATCGGGATAGCCAAGCAGAGTTTAATATTGCAACAAACTTGATTTTCTATTATTGTAATAAGCACATCGAGATTGATTGTCAATTTGTTCGTGATGAACTCTTATCAAGAAACATTGCTAACATACATAATTGATTGATGTTTTGACCACAACTGGGAATATTGTAAATATTAGTGTAATTTGCCATTAAAGAAGTATATATTTAGGTGATATTCTTTGAATATATTTAGGAATTTTGTCATATACATTTGTAGAGCTTGCGAGGCTAAGTCTTAGCTCTTATAAATTGAGTTTTTATCTAATTGAATGAGGGACATAAAACATTCCCATAAAATTTTTTTAGATAGTATGTGTGTGTATATATACATATCATTTTTAGTTGATTCTTATTTCAAATTATGATACAGTCCAAAATGGTTTTTGTTTGAGTCTTATTTTAAATTATGATACAGTCCAAATTGGTTTTTGTTTAAGAGAATTAAGATTCAATGATAAAAGGTGCAAGATTGAAAGTTTAGGAATGTTTGATTAAAATAATATAGTATTGTTTTCTAAAATTGGCTCGGAGAACTTATAAATTCGAATGCTTGCATGGTAATTAATACTGATCTTATGCACATTCCATCACCAGCCAATCACTTAGACGTACCTATAGGGTTTAAGTAGATGAGAGTAGGCCAAGCCAATAGCGGTCACGTGGACGTGGTGGACTAGAAAGTAGGCAATTATTTTGTCTCCATCCCTCGCTAAATCATTCTTTTACGTAGGATATGGTGCCCCACTCTCACTTTAACTGGATTCATCCATTAGATTTCGCACACAACCACCCTTGTTTGAAAGCGGTAAAGGGAAGCCAAGTTTGACAAATGAGCTTCTAGAGACCCAATTACATAGTTTTATTATCGAAAACGCGATTTGAACTTCTAGAACGCTGGCACTAGTTTTATTATCGAAAACATGATTTGAACTAGAACGCGGACACTATTTTGATATAATATCGTACAGAATAGAACGGGTCTCTTATGGCATAATCTAAACCATCATACCAAAGCTGCTTCGACCCGCATTAATCCATTGGACCACAATTTTTGTCTCAACTTAGCCTTTGATTAAGTCTCCCTATTCCCTTTAGCGAGCTTTAAAATTGTATTAGATGCTAGTTTGAGTACCTTTAAAATTAAAGACTTCAGAGATGATCCAAGTCGTTAAATGATTGTCTTACGTTTCTACTTTCCTATGGTATGTTCGTGTACGTCATGTCTCTAAAGATTCTAACTTTGTTGATGTGAATTTAACCTTACTGTTCAGTGATTGATTGCCTGGTGTCCTATTGAGAAAGTAAATTTATACTTCGTTCTCCTTGGATTCTGTTTCTGATTCAGTGGGGTTGCTTGAGCAGATTGGTCTCCTCAGCTTCCATTGTCCCTTTTTTGTTTATTTTTGCCGATTTACGACTCGTATAAAAGCACCGGCTTACGAGGCGGCTTGACTTTTAGTGGGGAGTGGGACATCATCGTTGGCAAAGATAAAGTCCTATGCCACGAAACTGTGCTTTGACCGAGTAGAGAATGCGACAGAAACAGTGCAGTAATTGTGGACTTCTTAACTACTTTAACAAGTGATATATTTAGAAGGATCGAAGCGTTTGTTGAATAGTTGAAAGAAACTCAAGTCCAAGTTAGCTATGGTTTCTTCGTAGTTCACATAATTAATGAACAAGAAGTCAGATGATGTTTCTTATTGTTCCTAATTCTCATTCAACGTTTGTATAAATGGAACAATGAATTAGTAAGGCATGTTGCTCCAAACCTGGGCTGTCCTGTAAGTTTTCAGGCAGATAAAGTTTTCATTTTATCTTCCATCAGGAGGTTAATTTTCTCATGTCTTACCTGCCTGTCAGTCTTTACATATGTATGTAGTCGTAACTTTTCAGCTATACATTATATATTTGAGTTGGAAATTTTGGTGTAATGTTTCTATTCTAATACATTTTTTGACCAAAAAAGAGACAGTGAGTGGAGATTTTTGGTGAGGGAACCCTAACTCTGTAGGAGAATAACTTTCTCCTGTCAAATTTTCAAACAAACGCTGGATCCTACCTCACGCACTTTTCTTTTTTCTTACCATAAATAATAATTAAATTATTAAAAGACCACAACAGATTGTTTGACGAGTTTACTTATACTTATATACTATGAAAAGTTGAATTATCATAAATCTATTTGTACTTCTGTTTATATATATTATTGCTGATGTTAACTGGTTTAGCCTGGTTCTGGCGTGGCTACACGTTGTCGTTTGGATCCATGAAATCGACTGCTGAACACGAAAATTTCAGCTTGAAGGTTCCTGCAAAACAAGAAAGGCACGTCGGGGGTTGTTTCCCGATCAGCCCCTCCGATGGTCAAGTTAGTCTTTTGGTGAAGGTGAAATCGCTATAAGCAGAGAGAACTAGGGTTATGATCACATCCCTCCATTATGGCAGAGTCGTACCTTATATATGGAGCATGTGCTAGGTTTAAGTCTTTACGTCTGCATGGGAGACTTCCACCCACGAATGGACCGTGGAGACGTGGATTGGGCCTGGGCTTAGCTTAGCCGATAGATGTCAGACCAATCCTTGGGAGATAGACCGATCGGCCCATGAGTCGTTATGACTGAATTTGGGTATAACATGACCGACCCGACCATAAGCCCCCTACTCCTCGAGTCTGAGCAAAGAGAAGGGTCGAAGGAGTATACAAGGATCTTGTTGCTTGTCTGTGGGACATCTTGGGGTAGGCCTGATCGGTCGGATATCAACGTTGTAGTTCATCTATGGGACAGCTCGGGGTAGGCCCGATCGATCGAACATCGATGCATAGTGCACGACTGCTCGTATTGGGATCGGGCGGCTGAGTGTCCCGATCGGTTGGCATCGACATTTATTGCGTGACAACTCGTATTAAGAGAGTTCAGGCGAACATCTGTATCTACCGCGTGAAGGTACTTGATTTAATTATTACTGATGGCGCGTGCCCTCTGGCAGCTTTTCAGAATCTGAAACGTATCATCTTCGTAACCGTTGTGCAGCTGTCACGTACGTCC
>JANJEY010000005.1:67238058-67251443 GCA_024703695.1 Erythroxylum cataractarum
TGGTTTTAAAATTTAGTGAATGTGATATTACTGCTTTATTATATTGATGCCATGAGGTGTATAGAAATGATCGAATCATAGTGCACCATCGTCGTAGGTTATGCATCGGTACGACCTATGGGCGTCCCGGTGTATGCTCTACGGTGAGGGGACGCTACATTAAATACCACAAAGATCATAAGATTCTCAAATAACAAGCGAAACAAATTAAATATGAGTATATAAATATAGTCAATTAATTGTTTATTAAACATCCTCATTCTTAAATCTTTGCTTATCCTAAAAAACTAAAACCACAAAAAACAACATATAAACATACAATTATGGTACATTACAATAATGGTTAGATGACATCAAATCTTACGAAATTAACTAACCTCAAACACCAACCATTCAAAAAGTTCCAACACATTAACTTATTCTATTCATGTTCATGTTCTTTTATTTGAATACACGTGTCAATCAAAATACTGACACCCTATTCCTGCACCTATGACACTTGTAAACATGAACTCATTATTATTGATCAATTAAAGAGGCAAACTATTACTAAGTATCATTTCATAAAAATTCTTACTATTTTAAAAGATTAGTAGGTTTAATTTTTCTATTGTAAGCACCATATTTTAGATTTTCTTTAATGATTATCTATTTTTTTAACGCAAAGGTAAACATGATGCATCCCAATTTAAAAGATATCCAAACAAATTCTATAAAGTGAAAGAATTAACGTCATATCCTAATTAACATGCATAATTGTCCTAAAGACACTTAAAATACAAACTTCACAAGCTAATATGCCTTTACAATTTAAATGACCATGTTAAAAGTCAAGCCAATTTCGTTCAATCATGTCATCGTCACATTCACACAATGCACACTTCATGTAATCAAATGTTTACACAATACCAACCTAATTAAAATCTAACACAATGCAAATGCAAAATTCCTATACAAATGATATACGAGGGCATATATATCCCTACACTAGAACAACACATTATTCTCAATGGGGAAATAACACACAACTAAAAACAACACACATAACAAATATATATATATATATAAAAAGGGCAAGAATACTTATTGGTATTGTGGCTGTAATGGTGTCGAAGAAAAAACTTGGACACACTTCATGTCATGAACATAAACATAAAATATAAAAAATAATAAAGCACTATCAAACACGAAATTATTAAAAACCTAACTACGAAATAACATGATAATTTTAAGGTCACTAACTTTAACATTTTAGTTCAATTATTTTTCAACCAATTCCTCTTTTGAATGTTAAGCTCCTATTCATCATCACATTAGGACACTTGCTTCTTATGTCAAAAATTTGCCATATCATGGCTTTCATTCTCTTCTTAATGATCTTTATCACTATTGTTTATTATTCCCCGTTGGTGTTCAACTCTAGAAAGGGTGGTTTCTCAATAGAGTGTGGCATAGGTGCTTACATTGTCATTAAGATTTCTTTCTTCGATTTAACACCCAACGCCTCCTTTTCTCGTCCTTCTTCATCTTCAACTTCTTCAACACTCGATTCTTCTTTATAGCACTCCTTTAGCTCTTTTATGCATTCATCTAATATATCAATTTTCATACAAGAGTTTCTTTCCTTTGGATTTATCAGTACTTCATTCATATTAAATTCAACTTGCTCCTCATCAACCCGAAGGATAAGTTTCTCTTCATAGACATCCACCAAAGCTCTTCTTATATTCGCAAATGATCTTCCAATAATTAATAGACAATTTTGTTCCTCTTTAAATTCTAGTACTATGAAATAAACATGAATAATAAACTTTCCCACTCCTACTAGCACGTCCTCTAGTACACCAAACATTTTCTTTATAGATTGATCAGCTAACTAAATAAGCATTGATGTTAGTTTCACATCTCCTATCCCCAATTTTCTAAAAATTGAAAAAGGCATAAAATTAGTACTTGCACCTAAGTCACATAAACATTTAGCTAATTGTAAATTACTAACTATACTAGGTATAGTGAGATTCCCTGGTTTCTTTAATTTTGAAGGCATATGGTTGGTAATTATGAAGCTGTAGCTTTCAGTTGAAGAGACCATTTGATTGTCCTCCCAATTTCGTTTGTTTGGTAATATATCCTTAAGGATCTTTATGTACATAGGCATGTATTCCAAAGCTTCCACAAAAGTTGATTTGCAATTTCTTTAGGTTTTCTACAAACTTTACAAATTGTGCATCTAATTTTTTTTAATGCATTCTTTATGGAAATGGAATCCTTGGTGCATATGAAAGAGGAGGAACATAAGGAGTTTCTTCTTTCTTCTCTTCATCTTTGTCATTTTTCTTTTGATCTTCTACTTTGTGGGATTCTTCTAAATCACTTTCACTTATAACTATGATGACCTTTGATTGCTCCCTTATATTAGACTCCGAGTTGCTCGGGAGACTCCCCATACTTTGTGTGGACAATGCATCAGCTAATTTGCCTACTAGAAATTCCAAATTATGGATGGAAGAAGCATGATTATTCATAATTTGGTCAAATTTTGCTTCCATCCTCTTTTGATCCTCATCGTGGCTCGTAAATTTGTAATTCAAAACATCCATCAATTTGTCCATCTTCGATTCTAAAGAACCAAGCCTATCTTTCTGCAATTCTTGTGGGTTTTGAGCTCTTATTTGATTTCTTGCATTGTTTGACCAAGAATAATTTGACTGATTTTTTTATCCAAGATTGTAAATGTTAGAGTAGGGATTGTTACCTCTATGAACATACTATGCTCCAAAAAGTTAAGTTGCTCAATGATGTTGTTTTCCACTAAGAAACAATCATCTGAGATATGGCTTTCTTGTCTGCGTAGTTTACACCCATATTGAATTAACTTGAGTGGGCTAGAAGATGTAGCTTTTAGGTTGTTTAATTGTATGAATCCACAGCTAGCACTCCTTTTTGATCATTAAAGGTTGGCTTTTATTTACTTCTTTCCATTGTCTATAGACAAATGTTGTTCGCCACTTCTTCCAACAAATCATGTGTTGCTTCAACCATTTTCCTCATTCAAAAGCTACTAGTTGTTGTATCTATGATGCCTCACGTAGGTGGATTCACCCTATTGTAGAAGGTTTGCAAAAGGAACTCCTTTGGCAAGTTGTGATGTAGGTAAATTTTTTGTATTCCTTGAATTGCTCTCATACTTCATATAAACACTTTACTGGAAATTTATGATTTCCTTGATAAGTCTAATCGTCCTTGTTAAGGGGAATTACTTATCCAAAAAGGCTCCCATGATGTGACGCTCTTTGGGTGGAGTGAGTTTATCCATGCCTCGGCTTGATTTTTGAGTGTTACAAGGAAGAGCCCCTCATCTTGGCTGCATCTTCCGACAATCCATTATATTTGAATGTGTCACAAATCTCTAAGAAGTTGCTTAAATGAGCATTAGCATCCTTATTAGTGAGTGTATAAAATTGAGCATTGGTTTTTAGCATATTCAATAGTGCTAGTTTGAAATGTATTAGTCTATATTGGTGGTCTCGTTATCCTTTGTTGATTAGCATTAAACCTTAGCCTTATGAATTCTATAATGGTTCTTTGTTGTTCTCTCTAATTTCATCCTTCCACCATTGTTTTTTTTTTCTATTCTTGGTGTTTCATTTTAGAATTTCCCTCTCTTGCTTGGTGATGTCAGAAGGTTATGTATCCATTATCTTCATTGAACTCCTTGTTGACCTTGTGTTCATACACCTGCAATCACACAAGAAAAATAAAAAAAAGTATCAAATTTTTTAAATAAAAGGAATTTAAATATGATAAGATGTTAAAAACTGCAATTCTCGACAAAGACGTTGAAAACTTGTTGCTTGTTTTAATGTATGCAATATTGCAAGTATACAGATCATATATTGTAGTACATAAGATATCATTCCCATAAGGATTGAATATAGTCACCTAACAATTTGAATCACACTTTGTTTAAGGTAACGAAAGATTGAATTGATTGAAAAATAGAGTAAAGTAACAAACTTGATAACTAAAAAAAAAAGATAACAATAAAATTAAAGTCCTCAATTGTGGAAACTTAGAGATTATTCTATCCTTGTTTTGTTTTTCCTTTACCTTGTGAATTTAGCTTTGCTCGATCCTAAATATCCAAAGATTTCAATTACCCTATCGTGAGATCTAATCAAGCAATCCCAATTGAAATAGATACTAGTTGAGTTGCAATCTCTCAATCTCTAAAAGCTACTCCTAACTACCCAATTAAATTTGAAGCAATCATAAGAGTAATTAACTCATAATTAAGTTCTTTCTTCAATTGCTTGTTAACCTGATATTTGTAAGTCTATTAAGGTGCCAACTCTTATTGTGCAAATTAATACAGATAACTTTGATTCAATCTCTCGATTTCTTATTAAGTATAAGCATGATAAACACCACAAAGCAACAATATATTGAATTCAATAAGAAAAAAGTTATACAAAACAATTCAAGAAGAAACCCTAAAATAGATTTAGCAATCTATAATCATGTCTAAAACAAAACTATTTATATTTAGCATGAAAGGCAATGAAATAAAATAAAGATAACAAAAAGAAATAAGCTTGAGGCCTTGATCTTAAAAATCTGGAAAGTTAGAGCTAATGTTGATAGTTCCACTTTTGATCTTCTTATTTTTTATGTGTAGCCCTTCTTTATGTGTTTTTCTTTCTTCCTTTTGTATCTCTCACAACTCCCAAGTGTGCTTCTTCTCATTTTAGCCATCATAATGTCCTTTAATAGCAAAAATTAGGTTTTTGAATATACACAGTTACTTACAAGCTTGTGTAGGTGACTATATAGGTCCAAAACTCCACATCGTGACTTTACATAGTCATAGTGACTTATTTAAGCACTTTTACACCTGTGTAAGTTAGCATATGTGGCCATGTCACTTCACATGAGTAGAACAATATCTTTGAAGCTCCACACATTCATAATAACTTACACGGTCATATACATGCCCATGTAAGTCCAAGGTTGCTTCAATTCTTGCATTCCATGATTTCAATCGAATTCTTCTCCTTGTGGTCTATAAAGGCAATTTTTACCTAAAAACATACTTGCAACATATTAGGTATAACAAATACCTTAAGATTCTCAAATAAAAACTGAAACATATTAAACATGGGTTTATAAATATAGTCAAGAAATTTGGTAATTTAGAATAGCATATTTAAGATGTTAAGATGCCTTTGGCTCAATTCCAGCATCAAATTAGAGATGATCCTCTTAACATTAAGTTGGTTGCTAAAGAAATATTTTATTATTTGTAGTTGTTATAAAAGTTTAATCTTCTTAGGTCTCTTAATAAACAAAGCTCAAATCGATGAAATATGTTAATGATTGCTCTGCTCTACTTCATGCTTCAGTTAAGCAATAGAGAAGTCAAAATAAAAACAACTTACTTTTTGATAACAATGGTGCCCAGATTACTAGCTCAAATGATGTTGGCCCCCATATTTTTTTCTCTAGTTAAGCATGATTTAAATGAATTTTGATGTTTTGATAGAATAAAGTTTTGGAGTTATTTATTATGTCAAAGTTAGTAGGATTTATGACAAAGGTTAATTGAATTAAAGTGTTAAGGTAGTAAGATTTCATTAAGGGCATTTTTGGAAAATCACTTAAGGTTAAAAGAACCTAAGCTTATAAGGAAAGGCAAATTGGACATTTCTCAATCATTAATGGCAAAATTGAAATAAAAAGTGTTGGCTTGCTTTTATGGAAGAGGCAAAAACATGAATTGAGTGTGAAGAACAAAAGTAGAAGAGAGAAAGAATAGGGTTTCAGTGGAGAAGAGAGGAAAGAAAGAAAAAAAGCTAAGTTTTGATTTTTCTTAGTCCTAAAGAGTGATTTTGAAGTTATTCAAGAAGGGTCGACGATGATGAAAGCTTCCATTAGAGCTAACAAACTCTTCATTTAGTGAAGATTCAAGGTAAGTTGGATTTTAATCTTTAGATTTTTGAAAGGTGATTCATATAGTTTAAGAAATGTATGGGTTTAAGGATATTAGGATCAATTTTATGAGTATATGTATTTTGGGTTCTCAATTGGAATTCCTATGGAATGGAATTTTCGGCTTATGTTAAAGGAAATCATGGAAGGAAAGAGGAGAAAGGGGAGAGGACATCTTTTTGCAAGTTTATGAGCAAGGAAATAAGGTGGGTTTCATGTTTATAATTGAATAATGGGCCATTAAAGTTTTTCCAAATCAAAAGAAAAAAATGATTTCAATTGCTTCATTAATGTGCATATATTGCTTTTAAATGATTTAGAGAATTTGTTTATATGTGTGTATATGCTTACTTGATTGGATTTGAATTGTTGTGAATGTGGAAAAATTCATTGTGATGTATGATCATGTTATGCCATTGAAATGTGTCATGGCATTTTGTATAAAGAAAAAGAGGAAAAAGTATGAGAATATGAAAATGTATGGAAATGAATTGAGCATAAATTTGATTGTGTTTGGGTGAGAGAAACTGTTTCGTAGTCACGTGCGCGTTGACGTAAAGGCTTCTCTCGATTCCCCTCTTGTGGCCCACGAGATTCGAAAAGGGAACTCGTTTCATTCACGGAGTAAAATTCGGTTTCTTTATTTTGTTCCACGAAACCCTCGAGCTATTTGTTGAGCATTGCATTTGTGAATTGTCAAGTTGATACATACATGATTTGTATTATTGTGAATTGGTTGAGAACTATGCTTTTCTTGAATTCAATAACAATTTTCTATGATAAATGAATAATTTCAATGGTTTTACTTGTTATCGATTATAAATTTGTTACCCAGGAGCTTTCAAACTCACCCCCACTTTCCTTCCCCTATTCAGGTGATGAGCAAGAGACCGAGTGCAAAAAAGTCAAGATATTACTCCGAATTTGTATGTTTTGCTTTGTTTTAGAGTAGTTTATGTAAAACAAGGCTTCAAAAGTATTTCAAGAATAATTAGGTTTCGTATCTTTTGTATTTTTGGATTTTGATATTGATGATGTAATGTGGCTTGGAAAGGCCATTAAAGCTTTGTAAACTCTTGTTTTACAATGTTGATGAAATGTGAATTTGTGTATAGATGGTTGTTAAATTGAAATGTGAATTTGGATAATGTTGAGTTAGAATTTGATATATTTTGAAGAAATTATCAAATTGAGATGATGACTTTTGAACATGAATTGTGGAAACATATATACACTTAAGTGAGATATTGTGGAAAAAGGAAAGATAGGATTTTTATGAAAGAAGTTGATTAGTTGTAAGGCATGAGTCAATGAGTAGAGATTAGGGAGTTTATTGAAGTAAAGTTGGTAGTTTAAAGGTTATGCTCATGACTTTCCAAGTTGTACATTGCAAATTTCAAGTTTTCATAAGGCTCAAATTGGGTTTCTGACTTCAGCAGAAAATCTGGATTGATCTAGGTTGAATTAGGCAAAGTTGTCTTCTTAAAAGTTGTAGCTTATCTTTCTAGCTTTTCATTAATATTAAGTATGAAATTTTTGGACAATGGAGTTGGAAGATATGATCATTAGAAGTTTGTGCTTCTATTTAGGATGGACTTTCGGACAGCCATATTGTTTTGAAATTTTGACCCTTATAGAGGCAGAAATTGTTTTTAGGTTCTTCATAAAAGTTGTAGATCTTTCTTTTATCTTTCCATTGATATAAAGTTGAAAATTTGGAGTTTTGGATCAAAAACTATGGAGTTTAGAAGTTGGGATGTCGGAAGAAGAAAAGCAAAAGAAGGAAAAGGGAAGCAAGTCACGATCACGACGCGTCGGCATCACGACTTTGCTGATTTCCACGCGAAGTCGCGATCGCGCTTATTTCCAAACCTAAATACCTCTCACTCTTTTGATCATAAATTTTTTTATAGACCTTCAAATGACATGATTTTTGAAGCATTAGATTCCTAACACATTCTTCTATGTCTTCATAAAAATTCATAGCTTTTGGTATTAATTCGGGAAAGATTGATTGAATCAAAATGAGGGTATTAATTGAAAGAATATGAACTGGACATTTGCACTGAACATACTTCAGTATTTGGATGATATCTTGATTTGTAGAGCTATAAATAATATGATTCTTATTTCTAAATAAACTAGAGACACAGGGCTACAAATCCTATGAAGAGATTGAATTTTGATTTAGCCTTTAAGACTTTCAATTTCTTGATGGAATTTGAGTATAGTGTGTTGCTTCAGTTTATTAATAGTCCAAAGATGAGTGGGCTATAACTTTTAGATTTTTGCACCAAATTGCATGTTTGGTGTCTTTAGAAACTTAATACAATGGAAAACAAATGTTCTGAAGAATTCAAATTGAAATTCCGATTTGAGGTTTTACAAAATTTGTTCGGAAATAGGAGAAATGAGTTCGTTTTCGACAATTGACTGGTGTGGGAACTCCACTCATATGGGATGATGGTTAACGAGGGTTCATTGAAACAGCGCTACAAGGTAATACGCACGCTCAAGTATTATGATTTTCAGTGCAAGAGTTGGGTTCCAAAAACGGGGCCCAACAAATGCACGAATCGTAAACATAGTAGTTGAGATGTTATCCTATGATGAATTAGTTGAACTAATTGAATCCTAACTTTGTCTAAGGTCTAGAAATGTGATAAAAATGAAAATAAAACTAAACAAAAAATTAACCAATTGAATATGGATTGATTGAAATTGAAATTCTAAAATTAACATAAGTAAATCAAAATAGAGCACCAACCACTTATCAATTGAGATATTGCAATAAGAAAAGATCAAACAATTATGAAAAGATGGGATTCATTATATTGTCATTTTGCTCCCCTAATCACTTTTGATTTCATTGGTATTGATCTTAGAATTTCGAATGGTTAATAATTCTTTCTCAAGATCTAATCATTAAAACCTAGTTAATAACCCCTAATTGAATCCGAAATTATGATTTTGTCATTTCTTAGTTAACAAAAACAACCAACATGTCCAGTTAGTTCTTAAGCAATATAATAGACAATTGGGTCCTTACATAAGATCTCTCTTCGTATGATTACTAATTTGATGTTTATGTGATCTATTAGGTTGTTAATTCGCATTACCTAACCTAATCATGTTACTATCGATTCAATTTGATTTGTTATCGAAGTATGTAAAAACCATAAACATCATAACACCCAAACAATTTCATTATCATCAAAAGCAAATAGGTCACAAAATGATTCAAGAATCAATCCCAAAATGAAGTAAAAACATCCTTAAGAATATATTCAACATCCTCTTGTCTAAAACATACATTAGATGAAGTAAATAACAAGAGGAATGTAGAAATAACTTGAAAATGATGGTTGTAGTGGCATGATAGTAGGTCCTATAGCTCCTTCTTCTCTTCTCTCCTTCTTCTCTCTTCTATATCTTCTATCCCAAAGTGGCAAATGGAGGCTCCCTCATTTAGGTCATTTGATGGCAAATGAAGGCTCTCTCATTTAGGTCATTTGATGATCTTATATAGCTCTTTACCCATATAGGGAAAAAACTAGGTTTTACCTAGGCTAAAAAGTCCAAAAAGACCAGCCAAAAATTAAAATAGTAGGAGATCCCCACGTCTGACAAGCGTCTATCACGACATGGATGTCATGATCGTGACCTTGGGGGAGACCTTTTGTCATGATTGTGACATCTATGTCACGATTATGATAGAAGAGAGGCATGTCAAGATTGTGACCTTGTTCCTTTTGTCTAAGCTTTCTCTAACTTACTTGACCTTGGGGGAGACCTTTTATCACGATTGTGACATCTATGTCACGATCATGATAGAAGAGAGGCATGTCATGATTGTGACCTTGTTCCTTTTGTCTAAGCTTTCTCCAACTTCCTTCAATCTTCTTTATATGAGTTCATACACTAGCAAACACATCAAAATACCTCAAACACACAAAATTAAAGTCTAATATCATGCTCTAAACCACAAAACACTCAAAAACATAAACACACAATCACATTAATATAATTATAAACCTAAACATGCACAAATGATCTAATCAACACCTAAAAACACATTAAAACACCTACCAAAATATAATGTAAACTACAATTATTAATAGGAGTTGGCCTTGGATGCATAATATTAAAGACAATTTAAGAACAACCCTAAAACTAGCCCCATTTCCACTACTAGTAAACTAACCCAAACTCTTTTTAAACACCAAACTAATTGTAGCTCCTTTTAACCCACATGCAAACAAACAATAACTACTGAGAATAAGAAAGAACATAGAAATGGTTTAGATGTAGGGATAGATACTTTCCAGGTTATGTTTATAGGAAGAAGTAGGTTATGAGTTCATAAGGAAGCTAAGAAGAAGTAAAGATTCTAGATGTTACGAAAAAGGAGAGGAAGTTATGACAAGAGAGTCAAGGGCATATATGGTGGTAGAAAGAGAAGGGATATTTGTGAAAGCAATCTAAGGTACTAACTGCTATAGCACAATAAAGATTCAAGGACAACTGAAAAAGGGACTCTTGTTAATTATAATTGATAGTGGAAGCATCAATAGTTTTCTAAATGTGATCATGACCACAGATTATGGAGTAACCATTAGTGACATTACCACTATCAACATCATAGTGGCTAATGGGGATGGAATGTGGAGTAGTAAGGAGTGTAAGGGATTCAGCTGGCTAATGCAGTGCCACTTGACTGCAGAAATTGAGGTTATTAGATCTTAAAGGGTAAGACATAGTCTTAGGAGTAGACTAGTTAAGACAATTTAGTTTAATAAATGTGGAAATCAAAGAGATGAAGATCTCTTTCAACTTGATAAGTGTGATGGTAGAGTTAAAAGAAATGACCAAGAGTTAATCTAAAAATGGGTTTTGCCTAATGAAAAAACCCTAGAGTAAGGAGTAGGTGGAGAGCAGGGAATGTATTTTGCAGATCCTCACTTATGTGGAATTACAAGCAACTCAGTTGTAGACCCCAAAAGAATTGGTAGAACTTCTATAGAAGTACCATGATATCTTTGCAGAACCACATTCCTTACCTCCTGCTCAAGATTGTGATCACCATATCATATTAAAACTTAGAAATGAGCATATCAACCTTAGACCATACAAGTATCCTCACTTCCAGAAGCTTTAGATTATAAAACTTATGGCCTAAATGCTTGACGATTCTATAATCAAACTTAGCCATAGTCTATTTATTGCTCTTGTTCTATAGTTTAAAAAAAAGGATGGAAGTTGCAGGTTTTGTGTGGACTACAAAAAATTGAATGAAGCAATTATTAAGGATAAATATACTATTCCTCTTATTGATGACCTTATAAATGAACTCCATAGGGCAAAATAATTCTTCAAAGTATACCTTAGATTTGGTTGGCATCAGATAAGAATGAAAGAGCATGATATTTATAAAATTGTCTTTAGAACCCACTAGGGCCATTATGAATTCTTAATGATGCCTCTTGGCCTTACTAATGCCCCCACAACTTTTTAAGCCTTATGAACTAAATTTTGCTTCATTCCTTACGAACTTTGTGTTGGTCTTCTTTTATGACATTCTTGTTTATAGATCTAACATAGTGGAACATATAGAGAATTTGAGATTAGTATTTAAGAAGATGAGATGCAATAATTTGTATTCTAAGCAGTCTAAATACTCTTTCAGAAAAAACTATATAAACTACTTAGGATTCGTCATTTATGCAAAGGGAATTTCTATTGACCCCAAGAAGGTAGAACTTATAACCTTATGGCCAAGACCTCAAACAATAAAAGAACATAAGAGGTTTCTAGGTCTTTCAAGCTATTTCAGGAATTTCATAAAGAATTATGTGGGAATTAGTAGACCATTTACTCAACAACTGAGTAAGCCTTTATAGAGTTGAAGGAAGTAACGGTGAAGGCACTTATATTAGCCCTACCAAACTTTAGCAAGCCTTTTATGATTGAGACTAATGCATTAAGAAGGGGAATGGTGGTAATCTTAACCCAAAATAAACATAGCTTTTTCAAGCTAAGCTCTTTAAGATGAACATATGAGCCTTTTAGCCTATGAAATTATGGTTGTTCTATTGGTAATGAAAAAAATGGAGACATTATCTTGAAGGCAAAAGGTTTATCATAAAAACATATTTGTAAAGTCTCAAACACTTGTAGCAATAATATATTGACACTCAATTACAAAAGAAGGGACTCACCAAATTGGTGGAATTGGATTATGAAATTTATGACGATAAAGGGACTGTCGATAAGGTTACTGATTTCTTGTCACGTAAGGGCCATGATGAGTAGGAACATTGTAATAATGTGATGACATTCCAACCTAAATGGATGAAAGAAGTTATCCAACGCTATCAAGGTGATTCACAGGCTCAAGAAATTTGCACACTAGTGATAGAAAAACCTATTGGTTCCTAATTGTATTCCAATTTTAGTGGAATTCTCAAGTACCAGAGGAGAGTTTATATTGACAACTATGTGAACATGAGAGCTTATTTGGTTGATAATTTCCACTCATCTACCTCTAGGTGACATTCAGGTATTAAAGTCACCTAACATCGTCTTCAATAGATTTTTTGTTAACCAAGTATGGGGAATATGATAAAAGGAAAGGGTATTAGCATATGAGCTTTGTCAAAGATATAAGCATGGGAATATCCCTCACCTAGGTCTGCTACACTCATTGCCAATTCTGAGGAAGGCATGCGGGTAAATAACCATGGATTTTATCGAGCAACTGCCAAAATCCAGTGGTAAGCATACAATATAGGTAATTGGTGAAAGACTTACCAAATATGCCCACTTTATTAGCCTTACCCAACGAAGGATATGACAATATAGATTATAGTGGTTAACAGAAATAGCATTTTTATAAACAATTTTTTGGAAGGAATTGTTCCAACAGGTTGGACTGTAATATGGTTCCTCTTGTCATCCACAAATTGGCAAACAAAAAGAATAAACTATTGTTCAAGAACTTACCTAAGGGCCTGTTTGGTTGGATGTTAATTAATATAATAGAATGTAATATGATGGAACATAACGAAACTGTATATAATGTAATGAAATGTAATATAATGAAAAGTTGTTTGGGAGGGATGGAAGGGTTCATAATGTAATGTAGTGAAATGTCGATTAGAAGACAGATAGAATAGAATGTAATGTATAATAAATGATTATTATACCCCATATATTAAAAATTGTTATTGCAGGAGATTTATTATTTTATTATTAATTATATACAATTTATTATTAATTATATAAAAATATTATTATTAATTTTTAAATAAATTTGATTTCATTTTATGTGATTTATATTTAAAATAATTTATTTATATTTTTATTTATATAAAAATATATACAAACAATTAAAGAAT
>JANJEY010000005.1:67251543-67262900 GCA_024703695.1 Erythroxylum cataractarum
ATGCCATTAAAGCTTTGTAAACTCTTATTCTATGATGTTAATGAAATATGGATTTGTGAATGGATGATTGTTAAGTTGAAAAGTGAATTTGTGTATGGATGAGGTGGAGTTGAAATATGAATTAATTAAGGATGAGTTTAAGTTAGAATTCAGTATATTTGAGAAAGTGATCAAACTAAGAAGATAAATTTTGAATATGAATTGTTGTTGCATATCTATGAGATGATATGGATTAGAAAATAGGAATGAATGATGAAACGTAGTTGGATGGTTAAGAATGATGTTGCATGAGAGGAAGTGAAATTGAGACAATTTTTCAAGTCTTTCATAAGGGTAAAAATTGTGTTCTGACTTCAAGGGAAAAACTATATTGATCTAGGCTGAATTAGACAAAGTTGTCTTCTTCAAAGTTGTAGATCTTTTGTCTAGCTTTCCATTGATATAAAGTATGAAATTTTTGGACAATGGAGTTGGAATATATGATCATTAGAAGTTTGTGATGCTGTTTAGGATGAACTTTCAGACAACCATATTGTTTTGAAATTTTGACCCTTATAGAGATAGAAATTGGTTTTAGTTGTTTCATAGAAGTTGTAAATCTTTCTTTTAGCTTTCTATTGATATAAATTTTGCAAAATTTGGAGCTCTATATCAAAATTTATGGAGTTTAGAAGTTGGGATGTCGAAAAAAGAAAAGTAAAAAAAGAAGAAGGGAAGCAAGTCGCAATCGCGATCACGATTTTGCTGATTTCCGTGCCAAGTCGCGGTCGCGACCTTGCTGGTGTTCCCAGACCTAAACACCTCTCACTCTTTTGATCATAACTTTTTCTTCCGACCTTCAAATGGCCTGATTTTTAAAGTTTTGGATTCCTAACACGTTCCTCTATCTCTCCATAAAAATTAATAGCTTTTGGTATTAATTCGAGAAAGATTGATCGAATCAAAATGAGGGTATCAATTGGAAGAATATGAACTGGACATTTTCACTGAACATACTTCAGTATTTGGACGATATCTTGATTTTTAGAGCTCTAAATGAGATGATTCTTATTTCTAAATAAACTAGAGACATAGAGCTACAAATCCTATGAAGAGATTGAATTTTGATTTGGAATTTAAGACTTTCAATTTCTGGATGGAATTTGAGTATAGTGTGCTGTTTTAGTTTATTAACAATCCAAAGATGAGTGGGCTATTACTTTTAGATTTTTACACCAAATTGCATGACTTTGGTGTCCTTAGAAACTTAAGACAATGGAGAACAAATGTTCTGAAGAAACCAAATTAAAATTCTGATTTGAGGTTTCCCAAAATTTGTTCAGAAATAGGAGAAATGAGTTCATTTTTGACAATTCACTGGTGTGGGAACGCCATCCATATGGGATGATGGTTAATGAGGGTTTATTGAAACAACCCTACAAAGTAATACGCATGCTCAAGTCTTATGATTTTCAGTGCAAGAGTTAGGTTCCAAAAATGGGGCCCAACAAATGATATTGTAGCCATGTTGTTGATTTATGTAAGAACTTATTCAGCACTGTTAAAGGTTCTTTTTTTCAATAAGATGTCTATACTAGGGGTCCTGTTCTTTCTCAGTCGTAATCTACGACATTGCTTGGTTTTCTTTTTGATGAAGATATCAAAAGAGTTTTTTCCAGCATTGATAATGATAAAGTGCTTGGTCCTGATGGTTATAATGCTTATTTTTCCAAAAGAAGCTGGGATATTATCAGGAGGCTGATACAGAGTTCTTCGATTCAGGAAAACTTCTTGGTTAGGTAAATGCTGCTATTGTTTCTTTGATTCCTAAGGTTAAAAATATGAGTTACATGAAGAATTTTCACCTTATCTCTTGTTGTAATGTCTTGTATAAGGGAACCACTAAAATTTTGACTGAAAAAGATGATTAAGGATTTGATTGATCCAAATCAAGGAGTTTTGCTCCAAGTAGACCTATGTTGCATAATATTTTGCTTAGTCAAGATATTTTGAAACATTATAGTTGGGGTAATATTTCTCCTTTGTGTGCTTTCAAAATTGACATTCAAAAGCTTATAATTTGATTAGTTGGGCATTTCGTGAAGATTTACTTATTGGTTTTGAATTTCCCTAGAGATTTGTACATTAGATTATGAGTTGTGTTAGAACTACTAAAATTTCTATCTTGGTTAATGGTAGTTTTGAAGGCTATTTCTCTGGAGCTAAAGGTTTGGGATAAAGAGATCGCATGTCCCCTTATCTTTTTGGTGTTGGCTATGAAGTATTTGAATAGAACTTTTAAGGTGGTTAAGAGCAATAAAGAATTTCATTATCATCCTAAGTGCAACTTAATTGAGCTTTGCAGATGATCTTTTGGTCTTTTATAAAGCTGATGTTTATTCTGTTACTAGATCGAAGACTTTGTTTGATCAATTTGTTGCCTATTTTGGCCTTCATGCTACTATGACAAAAAAGTCAAATTTTATTTGGGGGTGTCACTGATGATTTGAAAGATTTCATTCTTACTCTGCTCAACTTTGAGGAGGGAAGACTTTTTGTCTGGTACTTGGGTATTCCTCTCAATTCCAGTAGACTTAAAATTTCTAATTATGCTATATCGATTGATAAAATGACTAATACAATCAAGCAATGGGATGCTCATTCCTTATCTTATACTAGTATAACGGAATTGGTTAGATCTGTGCTTTATGATATTAATAACTTTTGGTGTTTTGTCTTTGCCATTCCTAAGTTTGTGATTGCCAATATTTAATCAATTTGTAGACATTACTTATGGAGCGATGTTGATGCTAGTATGAAAAGTCTCGTGAGTTGGAAAACTTTTACTCTTCCTAGAGAGGAAGGAGGTCCTGGTTTTAAGGAATTGCTTGCTTGGAATAAAGGTGCAATGATTCAACATTTATCTGAGTTATGTTCAAATTCTGCTTTAATTTGGAAGAAATGGGCTCATATAAATATTCTCAAACATCACTCTATTTGGTATTTTAATAGTAGAACTAGTGATATGTAGTACTAGAAAAGTTTGCTGAAAGTTAGAGATGAATTGTTGCAGTTATATCCTCAGACTTATGTAATTTTTTTTGATAATATGAGAGGAAAAAAATCAAGTGTTAGTGTTGCTTATGATATGTTTCGAAAAAAGGTCTAATTTCCCCAATCACCTAGAGTATCTAGTGGTTTTCATATCCTAAGATGTTCTTTTCTTTTATGGCTTGCTAAAAAAGACAGCTATATACATGTGCTAGAATGCAAAGGTTGGGCATGACTTATGGCCTCCTATGGATTGCAGATTTTTATAGGCAACATATTCAAATGTGGATCACTTATTCTTCAAATGTGTTTTTTCCCAGTCTGTTCTACATAGAGTAATGAACTGGCTTAGAGTTTCTTACATTGATGGTAACCTAATGTCTTGGTTGAAATGGCTTAACATAGGAACTAAAAAGAAGTCCTGCATTTGTATGATGAGAGTAACTAGTTTTTCTGCTATTGTTTATTATATTTGGTGGTTTAGAAATCAAATTGTTTTTAACCAGAAAGAGGCTTCAGTTGATAGCTATGATAAGGTTATTATTAACTAGCTGAAGCTTAGGTTTAATGTGTTGATTTTTCTATGTAATAGGAAAATTAAGAGGTGGTGTAAGTGCTTAAATATCTTGCCTAGAATGATTGCTAGATGATTTCCTTGGGTATGCCAGGGTGTAATTGTTCTACAACAGTTTTTGGTGTAATGGATTTTATTTTACTTTGTTCCAAAAAAATGTATAGTCAATTAATTGGTTATCACTTGTCATTAAAGCCTATTATGAGTATGATTTGTTGATCTTAAAAAATGTGCAATTAGAGTTCACAAACTTGCAAATCATATTCCTAACAATAAATGGAACCAACAACACTTTCTCCTCTTCTTCTCCATTATAATTTTCTTTAAACCCTTACCTCCCCCACTATAAATACCTTTTCACTTTAACTATGTAAGCCTCATTACATCAATCGAGAAAAGTCAAATTAATTATTAATTATAATTGTAGCTCTTTAGTCTAATCTCGCACTAGATGAACCCATAAGGCCATGTATGAACCTCTTCATAGGACCCAACAAATAAAAATGAAAATGGATTAGGCATACCATATTGGACCCCCAAGTCAAAAAAGGTTTATACATCAAAATATTATCACAATTCCACCCACAACACATCATTGCAAACCAACTTCACTTAATGTGTCATAAGAGCAATACAAAAAGCATAACAATGTTAATTTTGATAACCATTTAACTAGAACCATACTATTGAGCCATTACAATCAACATGCAAGTTAACACCATTGGAATCCTATAATGACATGATAGATTTGTGTGATCATATTATATAGTTTAAGACAATGATTGACCTATATGGGCATCAAATGTAATAAAATATCGAGATTCCTTGACTACTTTGATAGGCTAAAAAAGAGATTGATATGAAACATTTCTTATAATTTGAATAATTAGCTTCAGACAATTAAATAATTAATTTGAGACTCACATTGCTAGTAATTAACATTGACCTCATAAATCAAAGATTTTGGTTAAAAAACCCTCTGAGATTACACAATCCAACATGAAAGTTACATAAATACTTAATCTTAATACCTCTATTACAATTTTCACTTATTAGTAAGGGTTAAAATAATACCAAATTTTGTGGAAATTGCTACTGATGGATAAGTCATATACCTTCGAGGAAGTATAAGACTAGACTAACAGGTACATCGATTTGGAGGAAGTTGAGTTATATATAATACAATAGACCAAACATGTTTATAAAGAATAAGAAAAACCTTAGATGTAGAGAACAATATATAATGAAAATAAAAAATAGGTTAACAAATCTTTTAAAGAAAGCATGACCACATAATGTCTATAAAGGAGGACATGCTTAGAGGGCATGCATAAATGAGATTATTCCCTTTAAATAGGAGATCTAACTAGGCTTTATCTTTAGAACCTATAATTTGCTAACTAAGTCCATGAATCACATCTTAGAATTTATAAGAAAAATGGATCTAGCAAACCCTCTTAGAGAAATGCGACCAAAGAAGTGATCAATTGAAAACTACTGCAAATTATAGTAAGACTACAAATATGATATTACCATAATAAGGACATTTAGGTCAATTTCTTAGGATAAATGAGGATAGTTGCTCTTAAAGACATTAATCACGGGGCTAAGATTAAGTAACAATAAGGCATAAATCTAAGAAGCCAGAACAAAGGAGAAGAAATGAAAGACCCACCTAATTAATCAATATTGTTGTTGAAGGGGACAATAATTACAATAAATCTCACTTAAAAAGGTTTGATAGGGATAACCAAGTGAATATTTTGATAAAAACAAAAATCAAAATATACTGATTAGAAATATTTAAAGAAGAGGAAGTGTTAAGATAATGTAACCCTTATAAAGATGCAGTGTTTATCAAAGTGAATCTTAAAGATTTTAAGTTAAAATGAATCTTAGAGGATGACAATAGCTCTATTAATATGATTTTTTACTCCTAAAACGCAATAAGACTCAAGTCATAATAGCTTCGATGAGAATCCCAAGCAGACCACTAAAATGATCAATTTCCACATCATACGTAGACCAACTGCTTATAATATTATTTTTGACATACCTTTGGTTTACAAAAAAATAATCATCCTGTTGTCAATATCAATTTCTCATAAAGTTCTTAGTAGAAAAAGGCATAAGGAAAGTATTGAGTGATCATTAAACATCAAGATAGTGCTACATAGCTTCGTTAAAAAGGAAGAAATTATATTAATAGATGAGTAAAATAAATTCTAGGCTCACAGAGAATGATGGTAGGGCTAGAAGTGGAAGGAATTTAAGACATTAAAATTGAAAATGCATAGTATGGAAAAATATTAGTTTCAAAAAATAGCAAGGTATTGTAAATTGAAACCAGTACGGACAAAGATAATGCATAAAGATGATACAATTTTTAAAAGACCAGCAAGATGTCTCTGTATGCTTCCCAACATATATGAAGGGAATAAAGTCATATATAATAGCTAACATGTCAAATATGAGACCTAACTTCAAGCCAATAAAGCAAAAGAAAATATTCTTTGTAAAAAAATGATGATAGATAGTGTAAAAGGAGGTGCAAAAGATTTTGAATGCAGGGTTTAACAAGGAAGTAGTGTGTCCAAATTGGATTGCCAATATAATAAAGAGGCCACTGCATCTAGATTGGCTCGACAATGTTGACTTTACAAACTTGAATAAGATTTAATTTAAGGATAATTAATTTCTTTGGAAAATAAATATACTCATCTTATAGATGAAATAGCATGTCACAAATGGTTATGTTTTATGGATGTGTACTCATATTACAAATAAATTATAATTTGTGAAGATGATGAGGAAAATATCACTTATTAGGTATAATGAAAGATACTATTATAAGATGCTGGCATCTAGACTCAAGAATTTAGGGCAACCTATTAGAGGCTTGTCAATTCATTTTTTTATTCACAAATTTATCAAAATATAAAGTTTACATTGACAATATGAAGGTCAAAAGAAGGGATCACATCGAAAATTTATAAGAATTATTTAACATATTAAAGAAATATGATATAAAGCTAAACCTTGAAAAAAGTGCTTATTTGGAACTTCTAGCAAATAGTTTTTAGGCTTTATAGTGAGCTAGAGGCATATTAAAACAAATCACTAAAAGGTTTAATGCTATTATCAACATAAATTCACCATAAACCTTAAAGGTGGCATAGAGCTTAACAGGTAAATTAATAAGTTTGTCTAATTTTATTTTCAACCTTACGGAATGCTATCTCTTATTCTTGAAAATACTCAAACAAAGTAAAATATTTGAATGGAGTGATGAAAATACTCCAAGGATTAAAAACCAGATACACTTCCAAGGAGAAAGCAATTATAACTTTTGTCACTTTGGTTGGAAAATTATGATCATACTTCTAAGCTTTTCTCATTAATGTTGCAACAAACTTGCCATTGTAACAAATTTTATACAAGCCAAAAATTTCATGAAGGATGGTAAAGTGATTAGTAGTGCCTAGCAAATTTAAGGTCATATTTACCCGTTAAACATAAACCATATCTTAACTACTAGCAAACTTCATGGTTTAATACACTCTCCCCATGAGGAAATCAAATTTGGATGAAGCTACCCTAGAATATTTGCTTGTTTGAATGATGAATGTTGATGGAGTGTTAGGTGAGAATTGAAGTAGAGCCGGTATGGTTATTTGAGGTTCATTTTAAATAAGTATCAAATATTGTTAAAAGCTTGAGTTTAAGGACTTTAATAATGAAGTAGAGTATGAGGTACTAACATGCATGATTAAAATAAAAGCATATTTAATTTTTTTTTTATCGATATCAAATCAGATTCATAACTAATGTGCTCTTTGTTAACAAAGAAGAGATTATGTAAAGAACTTCAACTTATATAAGACAAATAACATAAGATATGAAAATTTAGGTATAACATGTCTCTAAATAGTAGAACAATCTGGAATATCAATTGTTAATGTACAAAGCAAAAGGAATAAAACCTATAACGCATTTATAGAAATCAAGTTAAAGCCTATGTACATTAAGAAAGTTCAAAATGAGATAAAGCAAAAGGGAATTATTTTTAAATAAGGATGGTTTTAAAAAACTCATTTACAATTCCATAAAATTCTATCATTAATAATCAAATTTATAAGAACTTAAATACTTAGTTGTATTTAAAGTGTCACACTACCTTAGATAGGAAAGACATTAAAAGAATGTCATAAAGAGTCATATAAATCACTTTAAAGATGTTTAACCTTATCATATAAGGTATTACAAGAAGGATACTTTTGGCCATCACTTATGCGATATGCTATTGATTATATCAAGAAATATATCAGATGAACTTGAATTTCATCACTAATTTGTTGCATGTATTCTCCTATCTCATCTTAAATACTATTTGCATGGTAGAGTATATATATTCTAAGTTATTTTTTATGGGTCATACTATATGCATATATGGTATTCCATTATACACAATCATGTATAATAATCTTACTTCATGTGTTTAAACTTAAAGAAGTTTTATAAATCATATAGCAACAAACAATTCTTCATACTTGTCATGCACGCATAGACTAATAGTCTGTTAAAGTTTATAATAGAACCATTTTATAAGGCAAAAAAATAAAATAGATCAAGATAAAGGAATTTAGGTAAAGGAGCTATAAGGCATCCTCTAGAGTTATTGAATAACCTTAAGAATGACAATAGGAGAAACTCTGTTTAGTTTAGCATATGAAGTAGATCCTTAATACTTGTGGAGTTAAAATTTCCTTCTCCTCACATCAAAACAATAAACCTGAGGTTAATAAACCATTTTTACTAAAGAAACTAAAAATAATTAAAGAAAAAAAGACATAAGTTAGACCTGAAGAATTTGATATATAAGCAACATATCAAAAATTTCAGTTAGAAAAGGAGTAGACAACATATTATTAAAAAAGGTTAACAAGTTTTAAGGAGACCATGTATAATTGATAAACTGGAGGCTAGAGGAAAGCTAACTCTGAATTAAATAAGCCTATTTCAATTATGAGATATTTTTAGACCTAATATATGCAAACTCAAAAGGTTCAATGATTGAAAAATTCCTAGAACTTGGAATGACCAACACTTCAAACCTTACTATTCTTAAGCTTGTACAATAATTATTTTCAATTAAGGAAGTTTGGCTTCAAGTTTGTGTAAGGATACACTTCATAACCTTTGGTCACAAAAAAACAGACTCAAAGTGTCTTAAAATGTCACATAAAAAAGCTTCAAAATGATAAAGTCTCAAAATATGTAAATTATTATATGATATAATTATAAAGTTTGAACACTTCATACTTGAAAAATGTCAAATGATAGACTTATAGAGTCTCAAAACTTCACACTTGAAAAATTCCAAATAACAAACTTATAGTCTTGAAACATCTGGCTCATAAAGCGTCAAATGATAGACTTTAAGAGTCTTAGACATCAAACTCGTTAAATTTTAATAGCAAACTCAAAAAGTCTTAAAATGTCAAACTTGCAAAATGCCAAACTACGTACTCAAGGAGTCTGAAAATGTTAGATTTATAAATGTCAAATGACATATTTAAAAAGCTTTAAAATGTTAGAATCACAAAATACCAAGCGGTAGACTCAAAGAGTCTCAAAAAGTCATAATTGTAAGATAATAAGTGATAAACTCAAAAGACTTAAAATATTAGACTAGTCAAATGTCAAAATGATATAATCATAAAGTCCTAACACATCAGACTTACAAAACACCAAACAATAGGCTTGTAAAATATTAAATGACAAACTTAAAGAGTCTAAAAAAAAATAAACATGCAAAATCCATAATGGTAAACTCACAATGTCTGCAAAATTTCAAACTAAAGAAGTATCAAATCAAGTCACCCAAAATAGTCTCAATAGTAGTTTTACAAAATATTAGATTGACTCTTTTGCAAAAATCCAAACTCACAAGATCTTGGAAAGAAATAGTAAGCAATAAAAACCACGTCTATGTGAATAATAAATATATTACTAAAAATATATATGTAGAAAAACTATGCATTTATAGTTAAAAATTTTAAATACATTAGCCTCAACCAAAAAAAAGAAAAAGAAAAAGGTCAATATAATTCTAAGTCAGAAATTAACTACCACTATGTAGGTTTAGATATAGTTTCATCACCATCATCACTATTTAGGGCTAGCTAGTTATCTTTAAAAGAAAGAGTTCAAAATCATCAACAACTCTCTTTGAGCTTATGATCATTAGTCGGTATCGTAGAAATATCGACAATATACAAAAAGATAATTTATAAGTATATATATATATATATATTCTTTTAACCTATAGTTAATTGTTGATTTGATAGTTCAATCTCTAGTTTTTCATGTTTATGAAGCAACATATAACACACTTATGACATATGATGTTTTGTAATGCATCAAATTATTATTCACTCTTTGTCATTGAGATGCTTCTCATTATTGGGAAGCACAATCTACTTAAGACTTAATCTCCCACCTTATTGGTGTTGAAATCAAAAATCTCCAACTTTAATAGATTGATAAGGATATAAAATATCATTACCAATAAATCTTTTCCTTTATCTAAGGTATTTTGGATAACATTGGGATATGCAAATAGTTTATGAGAGAGTAGGTCTATAATGCTATCCTACATTTCGAAACATTTAAAAGCTTTGAACTTGTACGGTTGCCCTAAAATATGTCAGATTTCTTCTTTTTATTTTTCTCAACGTATTTGTTTTTGGTTATATTCTCAACTCTATAGGCTACACGATTTATATCCATATATGACCAAAAACATGAGTTTCCATATAAGGATTTATCAGGTCTCTAACATTTGTAGGGTTAATCAAACGTATAATTCTAGTCATCCAAATTTTGAATCTCTAATAATAATTCTTTAGCGATGTGTCTTTGAGAGAAAGTTTTACCACACTCAACTAAAGCCTAAGTTTAAGCAAACAATAAGTTATTATTCTTATCTCACTCATTTAGCCTGATGTTTGGGATTTTTTAAAACAAGTTTGAAATCCCATTCACTACTATCTTCTAGGGGAAGGACTAGAAATTTCCTCCTCTAATCATGGGGTTTTGGGAGTTTTCCTACCTTAATCCTCATAGAATGATCAACATTTAAGTTATACCACCCAAAGAACCTCTTAACTAGTCTCAACTGATGCATAAATCTAAGATATTAACAAAATTTTCTATATTCGACAAATGATAGATTACAAGAAAATCTAATATTAGACATCGAGAGTGAGGATGCAATTGACAAAAACTGAGGCATATCTCCTTTAACAACTCAAAGTGAAAGTTTAAGCCATATCTAAAACTATTATAATAAAAACTCATTGTACCAAGTCTACATATAAAAGCTCTCTTGTAGGACTAAGATTTTATTTGCACAATCATAGGAATGATTAAATCCAGCCTCATGTCATATTGTCTATCCTACACCTACACTTATAGTTTTTATCATTAAGTTACTCCATACTACTAGGAATATAACCAAGGGTAAATGGCAAAGTTGTGAATACCGTATCGAACTTGGTATCGAATCGAGTTCTAGTACGGTACTGTACCGGTACTGATCACTAGTCAATACCGGGTATCATTTCAGATAATTCTTTAAATTTATAAAATAATCCCTAAAATTCTTAAATTTTGTAAAATAGTTCATTGGTATATTATACAGTTGTACTATATACTTTACTAGTTTATTATTTACATCAACCTTGTTTCC
>JANJEY010000005.1:67314436-67325533 GCA_024703695.1 Erythroxylum cataractarum
GGCCAAAATCGTGAGTGTATTTGAGATAGCGAAGGGTGCGCTTTAGCTGCCTGAATTGAATTTCTAAAGGTTGATGCATAAATTGGGACAATTTGTTGATAGCAAAACTGAGATCCGGGCGAGTGAGGGTAACATATTGGAGTGCCCCTAGAATACTTCGGAAAAGAGTACCACCAGCAGAGGTAGAGCCATCTTGTAACTGAAGAGGCGCAGAGGCGCATGACGGCGTGGAACATGGAGTACAATCAACCATTTTAAACTTGATGAGAATATCATGGATGTAACGCCGTTGGGATAGAAATAAAACACTTGAACTGGGGATCAATTTCATACCCAAAAAATATGATGGTGGTCCCATGTTCTTCAATGAAAATTTGGCAGAGAGTGCAATCATGAAGTTTTGTAGTAAGGATTGTGAATTACCCGTGAGAAGCAAGTCATCAACATAGACCAACAAGAACATTTTGGAGGAGCCACGAGTAAAAATGAAGAGCGAGGAGTCACTTTTGCTGGTAACAAAACCAAAAGCCAAGAGGAATGACCGAAGCTCCTGATACCATGCCCGAGGTGCTTGTTTGAGACCATAAATAGCTTTCTGCAATTTGCACACATATGTGGGGCGAGCTGGATCAACAAAACCGGGAGGTTGTTGCGTAAAGACAGTTTCATTGAGATGTCCTTGCAGAAAGGCATTATTAACATCTATTTGGTGTAGCGGCTAGGAATGAGCAAGGGCTAGTAGCAGGACAACCTTAATCGTCTGAGGTGTGACAACCGGTGAGAATGTCTCTTTGTAATCAACCCCGGGACATTGAGAAAAGCCTTTTGCAACCAGGCGAGACTTGTATCTAGAGATTGAGCCATCAGGATTTCTCTTAGTTCGAAAAATCCACATGCAACCAACAACATGACTGGCTTCGGAAGCTGGAACAAGAGTCCAAGTACCATTAGAAATAAGAGCATCATATTTAGATTGAACTAAGGCACGCCAATGAGGGAGCTTCAAAGCTTGGGAGATAGTATGTGGTTCATCAGTTGCAGGTAAGGGATGTTTACTAACAGTGTAGGTCTTGGGTTTGAAGATATTGTTTTTTGCACGGGTGATCATATGGTGCGTATTTAATGGTTGTGGGGAGGATTCCAAGGTGTCATGGTTTGGTGGTGAGGAAGGAACGTGTGTATCAGGCGAGGAATTTGGAGTGGCTTGGTTTGGTGATATTGAAGGAATAGGCGTATGAGATGAGGAGTGTAGAGTGTCTTGGTTTGGTGATATGGAAGGAATAGCTGTATCGGGTGAGGAGTTTGGAGCCAAATTGGTGAACACAGTGGACTGAACCGGTTAATGAAGGGAGAAGGATCCAAGCGCTGTCGACAGTCATGGAGGCGTCATGGTCACAGGAAGCAGTTGGTGAGGCAGTGAAGACGCTGGGTGCAAGTGACGAGATAGGATAGGTGATTGAACAAGACTATTGTAAGGAAATTGGTCATGAATAAAGACAACATGTCTTGAAGTGTAGATACGATTAGTTTGGGGATCAAGACAGTAGTAAGCAAACTGGGATAAGGAGTAACCTATGAAGATACATGGTTTGGATCGAGACTGAAGCTTATCCAAGGAGTAAGGTCGTAACCAGGGAAAGCATAGACAGCCAAAAGAATGAAGATTAGTGTATGACACAGGTTGGCGAAAAAGTGTTTCAAAAGGTGTCTTCATATCTAGAATAGGAGTTGGTAAACAATTTATTAAATAAAAAGCGGTGGAGAAGGCATACGACCAAAAGGAGGAGGGAAGATGACTGTGATGTAACAAAGCACGAGCAGTTTCTAAAATATGACGATGACGTCTTTCAGACATTCCATTTAACTCAGGTGTATGAGGTGGGGTAGTTAAGTGCGTGATGCCATTGGTAGATAAATAATTGTTTAGTTTGACAAATTCTCCACCATTATCAGTATACAAAGTGTTAATGGTGGTTTGGAAATATTTTTCGACCAGAGTTTTAAAACGAACAAAGGTGGAGAACACATCGGATTTGAGCTTCAACGGATATAACCAAACATAGCTTGATAAATGATCAACAAAAATAATATAATATTTGAAACCATCAAAGGAACTTATTGGAGCAGGGCCCCAAACATCAGAAAAATAATTTCTAAAGGTTTGGAGCTACGCAAAAGTTGTTTTGAAAATGGTAGTTTATGACTCTTGGAACAATGACAAGAAACCCAAACTTTGGACGTAACTGAACTAGAACATAAATTGTGACGAGATTGTAAAAAAGACTAAATTTTATGAGAAGGATGTCCTAAAAGGTGATGCAAAACATCCGAAGGGAGAGCTTGAGACAAAAAAGTCGATGGCTGGACATGGAAGGAACCAAGACTGTAGAGATCACCATGACTAGACCCCGTTAGAAGTACCGACTGCGTCCGTAAATTCTTAAGCTAAAAACAGTTCGGAAACAATTCAACCAAGACACCATTAGCTTTGCAAAGTCGTTTAATAGAAATAAGGTTTTTTTTTCAATTTGGGGAACATGTAAAACATTATTGAAAATAATTGGTTTGAGTTGAGTCGATAGAGTGAAACTACCCGTGTTGGATATAGGAACACTGTAACCATCACCAACTTGTAGCTGATCTGAACCAGAATATGGTGCTCTTATGGACAAGTTTTGAAGGTCATTGGTTACGTGGTGAGATGCGCCAGAATCAAGAATCCAATCGCTTGATTGGGAAGGGCCAGCATTGGTGTGATTTGCAGCAGGAGATGACTGAAATCTAGCTGGTTTCCCATGAAGATCCCAACAAGTTTTAGCTGTGTCGCCTGGTCGCTCACAAAATTGACACACAACAGGTGGCCGAGAACCTGGACCTGAACGCTGATGCTGCTGTCTAAGCACTCTAGACCTATTAGAGTCGTGTTGCAGTGGACCCGAGTGTTGCAAGGAGGATTGATTGGTTTGGTATTGTCCTGAGCGTGAAGACCTTGTTGCTGGTGCATGAGACGCATGAAAGGCAGTTGCAGCAGCACCATGAGGCTGAGGTTGAGGCGTCCGATTTTGTCATAACAGAAAACTCTCATGATCGAGTAGTTTATCATAGAGATCCGCAAATGAAATAGGTGTTTCATGAGCTCGGATAGCCGCACTGATTTCTTTGAAACTTTCATCTAAACCATTTAAAGTATGGATGACCAAATCTGTGTCATCAATAGGAGTGCTAACCATGGCTATTTCATCTGCTATCGTTTTTATTTTGTTCATATATGCAGCAATAATAGCATCATTTTTGTTGAGATTAATCAATCTCTCCTTCAATGACATTAATCTGGAACGGGACCTGTCGGCATACATACGAGAGGGAAGAGACTAAGCTTCATGCGAGGTTGTAGCTGAACCAAGTAAGGAAACAACAGACGAGGAAACAGATGATAAGATTGCATACAGAATCAGGCGATCTTGACGAATCCAGAAAGTACGTAAAGGTTGATTCTCGGCAGGACATGGATATGTGCCATCTACATGTCCCATGAGGTTATAGCCAAACAACAACGATTCAAAGAGGATCTTCCATGAAGGATAGTTTTGTCCATCAAGTTTTAAGTCACCTTGAATACCCGTATTGAGAACAATGAGATTTAAATCTGACGCAGAAGAGGCAGCAATAATTGTAGCAGATGAGGAAGAGTTCTCGTTGGTCATGATGGCTGGAAAAAAAATAGTGAAGGAGGCAGAAAAAAAAGATAATTGTCGTTAGGCTAGCTACTCTGATCCCATAAAAGGATTGTGATGAAAGTATATTTTCCCAATGCATTTACAAGATTGAATATGTGTTTAAATAGATACAAGAGAGGAAATAACTAAGTGTATCAGAATCATAACAATCTAGATTACATCCTAAAAAATAGATTCAGTGAATCGAAGACTTGGTCATGTTCTTATCCGTATTAGATGGAACATATGAATGATTTCCATTATTAACACACGCAGCAAGTTTCCGTGCCAACTTGACTTCATTGTCTCTCTCTCTCTCTAGACTCTATTGAGACTCAACTCAAGCTCAACTAGTAGAAGCTAGAAGCCGATCAATGTCATCAGACGACGAGGGTCGAGAGGAGTATCTTTTCAAAATCGTTATCATCGAAGACTCTACCGTTGGCAAATTTCAACATTTACGTAGACTCTGGAATGTTTGCTGCTAGACCCCAAGTAACTCCGTCACTTCTAGTAATCCCCACTACTCTGTTTATAAGTTCCTTAACCACTAAGATACCTATCCCATTTTACTTCAGCGTACTTCCTGAATACTATGGTTTGAAACCTCCTATCTCCTTTGTTTTAGCTCCTGACCACTTAATCTCCTAAATGCAGACTATTTGTATCCTATGCTTGTCTAAAATCTTCACTAATTCCAAGGGCTTTCCTGTTAGGGTCCTAATGTTCTAAAAGCCTATTCTCATTCTGTCATTTCCTTTTTTGTCCCTGTATGCTTCATGCAATGACCCGCTTGCACTAATTCCAACCGCTCGATTTAAAAGCATCCCTCCTACCTCGTGACTTTTGCTCTTTTCGTAGGTACTATTTTAAATATATTACTATCAGCTTTTTAAAGGACTTCTTATGATAGTACCTACGAAAAGAGCAAATATATACTAATAATAATTATAAAAACTAATAAAAATAAGAAAATCAATAAATAATTAAAAAAAATAATAAAATAATAATAACTATTGTGTCAATCGTAAGGGTCCTCAATTCTGAAGAACACACACGTTGTCGTCACAGTGGAAGAGCTCATAAAGAAAATACTAAGTTGGCAGTTGAGGAGGTATCTGTGCCTGGTAAGGAGAGATTCTACAGAGGGAAAGATGTTGAATAAAACACTTTATAACCACAACGAATAAAAACCTTGACTTACAAAGGAGGTCACATAGGACAAAGTAGTGTTCTAGTAACAGGAAACAATAGGAAAAGACTGATGGGAGACGATTGTAACCTATCAACGAGCTCCAGTCATATTTTGACGTAGGTAAAAGGTCTGTCCTAAGCTGCAGTGCAGTAGATAATATTCCTAATTAAGGAAATTGTAGATTGAGCAATTTCTAATGTAAGAAAAGTTTTATCTGCAGAGGGTTAATAAATGCCTTACTAAAACAATAAAAAGTATTTTTCAAAACACACAAGCTCTCTCTCAACATCTACAACTACAAGCTGCTTTTTTTTTATGTAAAGAACTCCAACCAGACTACATTACGTATTACACAAACCTAGTCTTTAAGAAGTAATAAAACTGAAGTTGCTAACCGTCTACTGTAACTAACAGCTACCATATAACGAATACATCTAACTGACAAATAGAGAAGAAACTAGGTTAGAAAAGGGGGACTTTGATTTAATGGCAAGGAAGATAAAGCAAAACCTCCTAACCTCATTTTGCATAAGTTGAAAAACACAACAGAAGCCAATGGAAGAACATGTATGCAGAGAAAAAGCTTCACACTCTACGTAAGGAATACCAAAAAAAGAAAATCAGTGACACCTTATTACCATAAACTCTCATTTCTCATGACAAAAAAAAGGTGAGCTTTAGCCAGTAACTTAAAAGGAAAGAAACTAGCTGTAAAGAGTGTTGTTGCTAAACTAATAAACAAACTCAGAACCTCAGCTATTGATATATCAATGCAAGAAACTTAACGTGCTCAACAAAAATAATGGGTACTGATCACAACAAAAATAAACACAAGCATATCCAAAGAATCTTGGCCTCCCCAACCTCCAAAAACACAAAACCTTGATTTGAAAAACTCAGGACTAACCCCAAAAAGCGCAAGAAGGATACAAAGAGAAAGCAAAATAAGTAAATGGGGAATTTGGAAAGAGAAAAGAAATCTTATTTGCATCAATACCAAAACGAAAATGCTTAATAGCTCACATACCTTTCATTGTTTAAGACAAAGCCACTCTAAATCCTGGTGGGTTGTTGTTATCTGAAATTTTTCGAACCCTTCATAATATTTTAACCCTAGGTTCTCCATAGTCCAAAGGTTGGCAAGCGAGATAGATTTTTCTAAGCAAACAGATAGAGAAAATACAAAATTCTCAAAGAAAAACAAACAAGCAATGAAACTGAACTTGGAAGGCCAAATGTGGATAAGATCGATGATGATAGGCTGCTCAACTTCTTTAACCTTATTGACGCTATTGCAAAAGAAAATACTTGTTAACCATAACCCTAACCCCAGCTTGCTTCCTCACTCTCGTTGCCCCTCAAATACATGCCTCTCTTAGCAGTGTCAACACTCCAATAAGTTGTTATTATTTAATTGTTTGTATATATCTGTATATAAATAAAAATGAAAATAAATTAATTTTATATATAAATCACCTATAATAAAAAAAATAAAATATATTAAATAATTAATAATATTTTTATATAATTAATAATAAATTGTATGTAATTAATAATAAAAATTTAAAAACTATATTTTATTAATGAAAATAAAAAATATATAAAAATTATTCTTTAATTATTTTTATATAAATAAAAATATAAATAAATTATTTTTAAATATAAATAAGATAAAATAAAATAAATATATTAAATAATTAATACTAATATTTTTATATAATTAATAATAAAATAATAAACCTTATGTAACAATCATTTTAATATAAAAAAATATAACAGTTATTTATTATACATTACATTATATTTTATCCATCTTTCAATCAACATTTCACTACATTACATTATGAACCATTCTATCCCTCCCAAACATCTTTTCACTATATTATACTTCATTTCATTATAAACCATTCCATTTCATTTTGTTTCGTTCTATTAATTAATATCCAACTAAATGGCCTTGAATTGCGCATACTCTTAAAATTTTAGACTTTCATTCAGCAAAATGTAGGTTTAAGTCTTAAACTAATCAAACTTAAAAAGATTAATTTCAATTTGAGCTTTTAGCCCTTCTTTTTTCGTCCTCGATCGTCTTGGTTTTGGCAGAAGCAGCGAAGAAATTGAGATACAGTGTACTTTGGCTATGTTGGCTCCAAGAAAAAATGTCATTCAAAAAGAAGCTACCGTTGCCAATTCTCAAAAAAGTCGATCAACCCCTCGGACCGCCAAAACCACCTCCGCTGCCGCTCCTCCCGGATCCTCCGGCGACTCCTCTGAACCCAGCTCCGACTCTTACTCTCACCCCAACTTCTCATTACACCCATCTCTTGGAATTCCTCAATACCCACCTTTCAAAGAAGCCATTGACTCCTCATAACCTACTTCACTTCCTCAAATCCAAACTTCGTCACCATCCTTACTTCTCACACTATGACTTGCACGTATTCACCTGGGCTTCCACTGTTGACTCCTTTCGCCATGATCACTCAACTTTTGAGTGGATGGCAAGGACTCTTGCTGTTACCAATCGCCTGTCAGACCTGAGTTCGCTTCTGGCTTTCATGTCATCAAACCAGTGCCCATGTTCTGAAGGTATATTCTCTTGTCCTAGGATTGAACCAATTTATCAGTTTGCCATCAATGCTTATTGTAAAGCTGGGAAAATGGATGATGCTTTGATTGTCTTTGAGAGGATGAGGAAATTGATTGATGGAAGGCCTAATATTGTTGTTTATAACGTGTTGATTCAGGGGTATGTTAAAAGTGGACAGCATGATAGGGGTTTGGGTTTGTATAATAGGATGTTGAAGGATAAAGTAAAACCTGATGTATTTACTTTTAATATCTTAATTAGTAGTTATTGTAGAAATAAGATGTTTGAAATGGCTTTGGAGATGTTCAAAGAAATGAGGGAGAAGGGTTGCAGTCCTAATGTTGTCAGTTTTAATACATTGATTAAAGGATTCTTTAGGGAGAGGAAGTTTGAGGAAGGAGTGAAGATGGCATATGAGATGATTGATTTGGGTTGTGAATTATCGAGTGTGACTTGTGAAATTTTAGTTGATGGCCTTTGTAAAGAAGAGAGGGTTCTGGATGCATGCGACTTGCTGATTGACTTGTCAAGGAAAAGAGTTTTGCCAGGTAGTTTTGATCATTTTGTTCTGATGGACACGCTTTGCAATAAAAGAAATCCAATTAGAGCATTGGAGGTGCTGGATGAGTTATGGAAAAATGGAAATGTTCCCAGCTTGATATCCTGTACCACTTTGATAGAAGGTTTGAGGAAGTTGGGAAGCCTTAATGAAGCATTTGAATTGATGCAAAAAATGCTGAAACAGAGTATTCTTCCAGATATTGTAACGTTTAACTGTCTTTTGCAAGATCTTTGCTGTGTGAAAAGGACAATTGATGCCAACAAGTTGAGATTAGTTGCTTCTAGCAAGGGTTTGGAGCTAGATGAAATGACGTATAACATTTTGGTATCTGGTTACACAATAGAGGGCAGAAGGAAGGAGGGGGAAGTTCTGGTGGATGAGATGTTGGATAAGGACTTCATACCAGATCTTGCTACATATAATAGGTTCATGAATGGGCTTTCTAATGTAAGAAGTTATGCACAACAAAAAGTTAATCTTGTTGGCCGGTGAATAAGTGTCAAGTGTTTGCATCATTTTGGGGCTTATGATTGTCAGGTATCCTATACCAGGAGCCTTTTGCAATTCTGGTATTTCTCTTGCTTATATGAAGAAAAAGCATCGGAAGAAAATGGACATTTGCTGTCAACAGTAGGTTAAGGAGGTGGTAGCCTAAGACACTGAAAAGTGAGACTTAACTGTATGGTGCTTGTTATTTGGTCGAAAGATGGTATATGAGATATTCATTTATTTCTAGTCCTCAATGGTCAAAAGAGATCTATGATTATGTGATATACATGCTGGATTTGGTATTTAGCCACTGTCAAAATAATGAATCATGGTCTGTGTCGAGCTTTAGTATATGCAGTCCTGGATTTTGGTATTTATTCCACCTATACATTGCGTTCTTCACCAGCCGATGTGACTTTTACTGATATTCTTTTTTAAAGAGGTTTGGGCTTATGTTGAATAACAATCAACTGCTGGAACAATTGCACCAAAGGCGTCTACCAGACTGTTAACATCATGAAATTGAGGTGGAGTTGAATGCAACAGGAGTGAATGCTCCATATTACAAAATTGAGGCATCTTGTGTATGACTGGAAACTGAATCCTTGTTGCCTGGAGCCAAGCCTGAGGTATGGTAGGAATGGAGAACTTTGGTGGTTTTTTTTTCTGAAGTTTCCCGTTTCCACTTGATGTTCTTGGGGACACACTGTGTGGTCTGATAACAGGCCCTTTAGATGACAGTTCTCAATCAAGAAGTGGAGACGGGGTTACGAAATCAAACTCGGGTTTTTCTCTATCTTTACAAGGTGCCTGCAGTTAATATTCCCCACCCATGAAGTCATGTTATGATGAGTCATCATTTTTCGAAAGGATAAAAAGCTTGTTCTCCCAACGCTCCTGTCCTAGCAAGTAGTTTGGTAACTTTCTTACAAGCAGAGATGTAAATTTCTCACGAACGAAGATGGACACAAATTTTCCTTTTCGGGTATAGCAGAGAACATTAAAATTTCAATAGTCGGAGGTTTTGGCAAAATCTTTAATTTGGTTCTTATACTTAAACTTTTAACTTAACAAGTTTTGGTTCCATACGAAAAGGAAGAAATTTGTATAATTCCTCACTCAGAAAAAGCAAACTTCATCCACTTTCAATGGAACATTTTCAGTAAATTAACACCGTAAAGGACTGAATCAAATTTAATCAAAAAAATGAAATATAAGAACGAGAAAAGGTAGACTATGAGTTTATCCGTTTGGCCAATGCTCTGGTTCTTATTTATGATATGAGAACGGGATTCTTTGTTAGACTTTTTTATTACCTACGCCACTTAAAGATTTGAGTCTAAGAAAACAACTCACAATAATGGTTATTAGGTATTATAGATTGGATTTCAAATAGATCAAAGATCATTTTCCTCTCTCTTCTATTTATCAAAAGACATATTCATTGGTGAGGCTATATAAGTTGAAACAACTTATAGAATGTAATAATTCTAAACCATTGAGAAATTCTCTAAAGAAAGAATACGAGAGGAAATCAATACAATCAATCAAATCAACATAACGACAAGCAATCATGAATACGGGTATGCAAACAATAATTTGATCCGATAAATGTTTTACAATTAGTATCAGAGTCACGGTATTGCATGATTTATATTTTACCGTGTATCGTTTATGTATGATTGTGTTTTGTTCGTTTTGATGTATTATGTATTTGATAGAGAAAAATTGCACGTTTTGATGCTTTTCGGTTTAATGTTCATAACACTGTCACTGTTTAACCGATTAAAGGATGAATAATAACGCAATAATCTTGAACTATTATTCTTGAGAAAGAACCGAGAACAAATTGCTTCATGTTTATATGAGTTATATGATCGTGAATATTATTTACGAATATGAAACTGGATTGTTTTAAAGTTTCGGAATAGCATATAAACTTTCAGTGATGATTGATTGTTTACAAGTGTCCGAATAGAATATGCATTTTCGGTGATAATTTGTATTGTGTATGGGTTCTGTGTGTTGGACCCCGTCTCCGAGGCCCAACATTCGGACCCATCCAGCGTAGAAGACCCACAACCGAACACATATGCTAATCACAATAAGGAAAAATTCACTTTATAAAATTTGGGGTTGGCTCTTGATAAAAATGATCCCTCGGATCTAACGATTCCAACGCAACTGGAATCGCTCAATTCGGGTTAGAAATGAAAAAGTTATGGCAAAAATGCTATCTTAAAGAAAACAGTGAAAACAGTCCCTCTACCGACTTCATGTAAATATTTGAAAACTTTAGAGGCAAAATTACTGATCGGCTCCTTCATAAAAAGTGTAGATTTATGTCTCTAGTTTCATTTAAAACAAGAATCGCCTCAATCCGAGTCCTATAGCTCCAGATATTTAAAAATTTGTGAAGTATATTCAGAAAGAATCAGCCGACCTCCACACTTTGTTTCAAGCCACCATTTTCAATTTGAAAGAAAATCTGATAAATCCAGTGTAGAAAGGTAGAAAAATCTCTTAGAAATCCAATGCTTCGAGA
>JANJEY010000005.1:67384369-67402988 GCA_024703695.1 Erythroxylum cataractarum
TACATATACTTATGCAATGCCAAATATTACTCAGATATGCAGAGACTACAAATTCAGATGCAGAATACGTATAAGAGAAACTGTACACATCCTATCAGTGACGGGATGTTACAGATTAGGGCGTTCGTTTGGCTCATGACGAACCAAAAGCTCCTGACCAATCAGTAGCGAGTGACTAGACACCTCACTATGGATAACAACTGCCATATATGCGGGTCTGAAGTCTTCGCGATTGACAGATTGTGCAAGACTTTTGGCGTAAATTTCCTTCTGAAGTGGTTGACACAGACTTTTTTCAATAAGATATGGAGCGGTGGGTAACTTTCAATCTTCTGAAGCAATCTCAACTACCCCAAATTCCATGGGCCATCATTTATGGCGTTGCATGCTGGCTTGTGTGGAAATGACGCAACAAAAGTATCTTTGAAGCTGATTTTTAGTGGCCAGCAGACGAGACTAGGGCAGTTATGGATTATGCCACTTGGATCATTAGGGCGAGGGAAGTAGAATGCTATGTCTACAGAGATCAGAGATTACTAGTAGGTCACTTTACGGGTTGGACCAAACCGATGGACGACTAGGTCAAGTTAAATACTGATGGATCGGTTAAACCAGGGCCAAATATTGTTGCTGCTGGAGGATTGATTAGGGATTGTCACAGTTAGTGGTGCACAGGACCACCACATTGGATAGGCTTCGCCGATAACTACTGAACTTTGGGGAGTCCACTCTGGCTTTACTCTAGCATGGGAGATCGGATATCGACGAGTGATCGTAGAAGTTGATTCACTTGAGGTGATCAATATACTTTTCTCTTCTACTATTCCCTCGACTGAATACTATTTCTTGGTGGCAGGTACTCGTGGGCTACTCTACCACGCATGGGAGGTGAAGCTGCAACATGTGTATTACGAAGGGAATTAATGTGCGGATAGGCTAGCCTCTATCGCAGCAATATCAAGCCCAAGAGTCCACCCCCTACAGGAGCCTCTATTTACAATCATGGCTCAACTACAATAAGATCAGCACGCGGTCTTATACTGCAGATCCCTCTTCCAAAGGTTGATCCCCAACCCCAAGGGCCCTCAGTCGCAGGCCCGACCACCGCTGGAGGATTGAATCACGGTCTGATCCTGAGCAGCACCCTAACAGAGCGGTCCCTTTTCTCCCATTTCTAAGAGTCGAACCTAGGACCCTCTTCCAACTTACCCTATTAGTTTACCACTCAGGCAACCCGTGCGGGCTTATACTGCAGATCCCTATGTTAGTTAGGGTGTTTGTTTAATTGTTTTGTTATATTTCCTTTATTAACAAAAAAAAAAAATCAAAGTAAACGTCTGTGTATGATGTTTTCTGCTTTGCAGAAGTTTACGGAGAATTATAATGTACGTAATTTTACCTACAAAAAGAGTATTTTCATTTATTTACTTTCTATAACTTTGCGGTATGTACCCGTTGCTCCTTATACAACCGCAACCGAGAGGCAGGAGAGCTGGTCAAGCGAAGCTAATAATGTTTATCTTCTCACTGAGACATTTTGAGGGCATACCCGTAATTTAACACCTTCAGTGTCTGTAAATGGAAAGATGAGAATCCATAATCTCCAATCCTGAACCACTAACACACAGATAGTTACACTGTAGAAGGTACACAAACTTGACGTACGCTTGGTAGCAGCAACTAAAATCACTCTTCTCTGGCTCTTCGATGGCCACGACCTGAACTTTCTGAACCAAAAACCGAAGAAAGAGAGACCCAGATGGCCTCTTTATCCTGCTGCTTTACTATATCCTCCAAGACCCACCTCCGAAATTCCCCTTCTTTCTTTACTCCAAAGCCCCCAATTCACCTTCAGCCTCCCTACTGGCTTCCTAGAACCCAAAAGCTTCCTACTTGGCAGCCTTCTGGCATAAGGTTTCCGACGACCACTGTGAGGGCCAGCATTGATGTCACCACAACCGCAGTTCGACCTGGAGGTGCGGTGGAGACCGATAAGTTGCCAACGGAGACGAGGAACCGGACTATGGAGGCAGTTGATTCCTATGGTGGGAGGGTTACGATTGGGGATGTCGCAAGCAGAGCTGGGCTTAAGTTGAATGAAGCTCAAAAAGCTCTCCAGGCTCTTGCTGCTGATACTGATGGTTTCTTGGAGGTAATCATATTGACAAATTGTTGTGACAATAAGAAAACTTCTTTTGAAAATGGACGAGTAAAGGAGCCAATTTTACTTGAATCGGAGCGAATGCGTGCTCTGTAAATTGACATGTGTATGTGTGTCTTGTTTGTTTGAAGAAACAACCCCCCACCGCCACCGCCGCTTTTTCTGATCAATTGGAGTAGATAATAATTAGTAAATTTAGCTGAAGTCGATGTATGAGGGATATGGAATTTCAAGTCCTTCGAGAAATAATCTGCTATTGCTAAGGTAGGTATTGAACTGTTTTATGGGATACATAACAAAGTTCTAGCTCAGTCTCAAGAAATTCAAATAATCTCATTTTCGTGATTGAATCAAGAGGATATATGTGCATTCAAGTAGCACATTCAGCAAAAGCATCCACTTTTTATGTTGAAAAGTCTAGGCATTCAAAAACTGTTGAAACTGATAAAATAAAAGATGATCCAACCAAAATGAAGGTTTTGTTTTTAATTAATGAATTATATTTTTTTTTTCTTCTTGTGGCATTTATAGTGTTTGTTATAGCTTGTTGATTTTATTTGCACTAAAGTCCATGAGTTATAAGTGATTGTCTTTATTATTTTAACAGGTTTCGGACGAAGGGGATGTTCTTTATGTTTTCCCAAAGGATTATCGTTCAAAGCTTTCTGCGAAGTCATTGAGGATGAAGATTGAGCCTCTGGTTGACAAGGCAAAGGTACTTATCTCAGTTGCATATCACGTGGGTTTTGTATTCTAGAAAAATAAAAATGTTGTCTTCCACTTTGATTGTAATATGTTACTCTTTGTTTGTTAAAGTCTGCAGCAGAGTATCTTATCAGGGTTTCTTTTGGGACGGCCCTGATTGCATCAATAGTTCTAGTTTACACTACAATAATTGCTCTTCTTTCAAGTAGAAGGTAAACGCTGCCTTACATTGGAAACAGCTTCTGTCTTGGTACCTTTCCTGGAACAAAATATTGACTGTAATCTCTTGAACAGTGATGAAGATAATCGTGGAAGGCGAGGCAGATCATATGATTCAGGATTCACCTTTTTCTTTACACCTACTGATTTATTTTGGTATTTTCTATAAACTGACAAAATTATTCTAAGTGAACATGTGGCTGAATTATGCTGTCTTATATGTCTAGGCATTATTAACTTGGCAAAAGATGGTCAATAATAGTTGACTGCAATTGATTTGGGTTGAAACAACATTGTTATTTATACGGGTATTGATGGAAGTCAATTAGATGACAAATAAAAAAGAAATGAGTTAAATTGATGTTCCGCATTGGTTTCATATTTTATGCTCCCTACATGTAGCCCCTTATAAGCTCACATTCAGGGATAGAAAATCTTTCATTGTGGATGCTTTGAAAGTTAGTTGCAACATTTGTCTTATTAGACTGGTTTCTGCATGCCCTTTGCTAAAAGTCAGAGTGCTATACTGTTATGTAGATGTGAATTGCATATAATACTCTCCTGTGTATAGCATTTTCATTCCAAAATCAAGAGAAGCCTTAAATCAATATTTTCTATCATTTTTTTAGGTACTGGGATCCATATTACTATAGAAGGCGTCAAATGCAAACAGATCAGGGTGAGAAGATGAACTTTATAGAATCTGTAAGTGAATAGCTCAAAAAAGCTTGGTTCATGCAGTGGTTATCATTAAATTTTGAGTGTACAATGAAAATTGTGAATGTCTTTCAGGTGTTCTCCTTTGTGTTTGGCGATGGTGATCCAAATCAAGGAATTGAAGAAGAGAGGTGGAAGTTGGTAATATTTCAGCACTGAATTCAGTGGTCCGTTACTTACAACAGTTTTTTCAGCTTATTGGTTGTTTTCATTTTCTGCATCTGCAGTTGTCTTTTTTATTTTTAATTCACAAAAGCTTTTACTGATCTTGCTTCTAAACTAAATTGCTTGGCCGTTCTAATTATTCGATTCCATTTATTTGATTTGTTCACTCAGTAATTTTTATGTGTCAGGAAGAACTACATCGATTTTAATCAAGTTAGCTGTCAACTCTAGTTAACGTGAATATGCCATTTTTGTCCTTTAATCCAATTCTCAACCATCATACTTACTACAAGTTCTCAATTCAGTTCTTTCACTCCAATTTGTTCTATTTCATTCATATTACTGTTAAAAAAGAATCAAATTTCTTTCCATCAACTTGATTAGGCATTAGAAAAAGAATAACTTTTGTTAGTTTTCCATTCTTTTAATATTTTTTTCTATTGAATTCCTCTTATTGGAAAATTTTGATAACAAAGGTTTTCATTGGCACATTTGAAGTAATAGGAAGGTTTGAATAAGAAACAATCAAAATAGGAGATGTTAAAAAATTATTTTCCACCTTTTTTTAAGTGGTTGAGCCCTCACTTGAATCACTTTAGTGTGCATATATATACTGCTGACTGGTGTATTGTTTAACTGGGAGAATTCTACCCCGCAAGTGGGTAAGAATAACAAAGTAGTATTTTATCTTGTTGAAGGTTATGGTAACATTTTATAAAGTTGTTCTTAAGTTGTGAGCTTTTTCTCACTTTTTTGGTAGTAATTTGCCTTTGTGACTTGCAATTGGTGTAGTTTATTGCAACATCTTAGAAAGCTGTTGCGTAAGTTGTGATCATGGTAATTATTCTTTATTTATTTATCTGTTATTACAGCTTGCAATTTATTTAATAGCATGTAATAACAGATAAATAAATAAAGAATAATTACCATGATCACAACTTATGCTGTTCTTTCCGTCAACATGGACTTTTAGCTTTTTCCTTTATAATCATTTGCAGATTGGGCAATACATTGCCTCCAATGGTGGTGTTGTCACAGCTGAAGAACTTGCACCCTATCTTGACATACAAACTACCAAGGAAGATATGGTATACCTTCTTTATGAGATTAATTAATGTTAATGTTTCCTGCTGTTCTGATTGTCTTGCTAACAGGTTAGTTATGAGGTTAAATTTTTTCACAGTTATTTGGTTTAAATTCATACCACATATAGGATATTATAAGGAGTTCTTACATGCAAAAAAATTTGAGAAAAGACAATATAAAAGGTCCACTTTGAGATTCATCGCATCATTCCTTATATATTTGTCTGAAACTCTGATGTATTAGCATTTGTGTTCTTCTTGAGCCAACAACATAATCACTGGGTTTTGACCGCGTGAAGATGATACCAATATGATTGTAACCTTGCTTTTATGCTGCCTTTTTAAAAAAAACTCCATATTACAGTGCTTTTTTTTTCTTTGTGTCAGAATGACGAATCTTATATTTTACCAGTACTTCTACGCTTTGATGGTCAACCCGAAATTGATGAAGAGGTAGGAAACTAATTTTGACCAATGTAAGATTTGGATGTGTATTTTTGTATGTTTATGAGTATTTTTAGGAATAGAACTAATTGTTTAACAATACTTATGGCATTGTAAAGAGATGTCTTGCAAAAGTAAGAATTTTGACAGCTCTTATCTTGGTTGAGTTAATTTGATTTTCAAATTTCAGCTAATTACTTATCATGTAGGGAAATATTGTTTATCGATTCCCTTCTCTTCAAAGGACTGGTTCTTCTCAAAGAATTGGAAAAAAGGAATATGTGGGGAGAAGATGGGCAGATTGGATTGGAGTTGAGAAGTTTCTTAGGGAAAAGAAATGGCAGTTCAGGTTATTTATTCGCTTGATTATTCACTTTTTTAAATAACATAATTTGATTCTCCAATTTTAGTGGCTGTTATTTTGCAGTAAGATTGGTGCATCGGAAAGAGCAATGGTTGTTGGATTGGGTGGGATTAATCTTTTTGGAGTTATTATCCTTGGAGCCATGTTAAAGTACATTCTTCCGGAAATATTACTTTTTTTGGGGTTGTTTACATTTTCGTCTCTCTAATGTCTCCACGTCATCTTGTTTTGAAGGGATGTTGCTCTGACAAACAGTGGATTCATTAATTTTGTTACTGGAATTTTTCCTTTACTTCAGGTGAGGGTTAATTGCCCTTCTTCAATTCTGATTAGCAGAATTTTTTCCACCACTATCTTGTGGAAAGTGGTTATCAAGGCATAGCTTCTTTGTTTTACCTCCTACAGATTTTGGAGTATTCTTGGCCTACATGTTCCTATTAATATTGCATTGTGAGAAGTCATTTAAATTTTATATAGGATAGAGGTGTCTCTTGGTCTGTACTCCCTGTTGCTCTTCTTAAGAATGTAAATCGATTTTCCCACTATGAAAGCTCAATAAACAGTTTAAGCATCTATTCTATTTTATCATTGTCAAAAAGTTGTAGTTGGAAGTATGGTGTGTTGTCAACTATGTTGTAACTACAAGTTCTTTTCCCAAGATATCAGTTGGATATTCATAATGTGCATTGGTCTCATTTTGTTTTGATGACGAAATTCACAGATATATGCTGGTTCTTTCTTTGCAATTCCTTTGATTCGGTGGTTCTTTACTCTCAAGAAGAATACTGAAATTGAAAAGAGGAATAAAGCAAGAGAACAATATGCTCGGGCACTTGAAGTGCCTGATCTTTCACTTAGGCGGAAGGTAGCCTCTCTTTTGTTTTAGTTTGTTTTTCTGTGCGGTTGATAATGAAGAGTGAATGTTGTTTCATACTAGCTTATCCTTTCTTTTGACTGGACGATTATGAACTACCCTGTCTACTTGTAAGAGATTCCAATTTTCATATATATAGGGGTGAATTTGTTTATGATTATTTTGCACCTCAAGTTAAGTGCTGATACTATTGTGAAAAAAATATTAATATTGGTGATAGTATATTATTTTTGCGTTTATCCTTGGATTAGCTTATATACGCTAGCTCTGATTTTTGACATCTCTTTGATGTTATGTAGTACACCTCAATATCTGGACTAAAGTAAATACACCGGATTACTATACTAGATGTGTTTTTAAATAACTTCTTCAGTAACATCTTTCACTTTTGGAATTTGTCCAGCTTTTAAGTGCTCGAGATATGGCACAGAAGACAGTCATAGGGCAGGATCGCATAGTCTACAGCACAGACAGAGACTTCACTGAGCAAGACTTTGAAGCCCAAGATTGGGATAGAAGATTCAGAGAGCTTGAGAAGTCAGATTGAGAAGGTGACGTTTGTGAACTTTTTACATCTCTCCATGTTCATGTGTATTTGAATACACAGAGATGAAAAAAACACAATTTTCAAAGTATCCTCTTCTTATCATCTCACACCATTTTGGCTGGCAGTTATAATTTTGTATCTTGAAAAGAGTGTAAACTGCCAACATTTTTACGTATATTAATCTTAGAGAGGCCAGTATATTACCATCTTGCTTTTCCTAACTATCATGTCTGCTTGCAGGATTTTGAAATGCGGTGTTATTCCTTAAGAATACCATGACATATACCTTCAGTTCACTGCTATTGAGTGGCAGTCAGTTTGAAGCCCCTTATTTGTCATTTCTGGGAAGATGTATAGTATGATCAGGACTCTAACGTCTGAGATGTGCAGAGAAATTTGTAGCGCAGCAGCAGTTTCGGGTGGTTCAACTTCTCAACAGTGATGATGGCTCGTAAATATTAGTACATTACTGGCTGGATTTTCTAACTGGATGCAAAGGTACCTGTCCTCACAGTCGTCTATTTATATGGTGAGGTGAAATCAGACAAATTATTAGGAGTTGCAAGACAAAGTTCAAATCCTGATTGCAGTCTCTACACTAGCAAAGTTAAAGGGATAACTATAAGAAAATTTATTTTTCAAGCCACTCCCTGTATTTGCACGCAGTTTGCATGGAGTTGGTTTGTTGTTTAAATTCTTGTTACTTGTGGGATTGTTATAATCATGTGAATTGTTGTTTTCTTGGTGAAGTTCCTCATTTGGATGCTTTGCATTGAATAGCTTGTGTTCCAAATTTGTCGATTTTGTGGTTCTTTTGCTGGTTTCAGGGCTGACTGTGTTTTGGCACACTGCCCTGTGGGCGGTACGGTAGTGGACTTGCAAAGTATTGAAAGTCGTGAATTGCGGAAGCAGGCTCACATGCCAGTTTCTTTTGTTTTTATTTTTCCTTTTAAACATGATTTTAATCTTCAACTTGACATCTTTTGGCCAATGACTTTAAAACACGTTAGAACAACAATCCTGCTTCCACTCAATATTGGAACTGTTGAATGTACAAAAACTCTTCCAATATAAATAACAATTCATTCGGCCGGATGACAAACATCCTGTATACACCTTTGTCCAAAGAAGACACATTGTACACGTGGCGATACGTTTGACACAAGCTTTACAAATTGTGGGGGATCGATTTGCAATTCCAGGTTGCGAAGCAAACCACTATGGCTACAGAATACCGTGCTAATCCAAAACCATTATGAACATCCAAGATGCTTTATCTGGAGCCAAATGTGCGGCAGAATTCCAAACGTGGTCAGTAATTCTGAAAAATGGACCGGTGGATCTCTCCGGAACGGGATTTTTCAAGCAATTTTGGACACCAGTATACCTGAACCCATGACAAACTCTTTTCATTACAACCACCTATACTTGAATAAATAAAAACAGAGACGAGCTAAACTAACAGCTGAAGCTAGACTTGGAAAATGGAGTTAAAAGATCGAAACAAATTTGACATTGCAGCGTTAAAATCTCTGCAACTGGCTGCCAAGATATAATTGCTCACATGTTTAGCTTTTCAATTGAGTGTGAAATGCTTGGGAAAAGACGCTACAAACATCATTGGCAAGAGCCTAAATTGCTAAAATAATGCTAAATTCTAACATTTTTCCTTGTCTTTATATTAGAAATACAATAATAATAACAACAACAATCTTAGTGCGCAACACTCCCGCTTTGCTACCGTCGGAGAATGATATCAATTATATGCAACTCATTTTTTGTATCTTACAAAAAGGTCGTTTCAATAACTCGAACAAATGACTTTTTGGTCATAAAGATATAACCTTACCGGTTGCTCCAAAACTCACCCTCCATTATATTAATGTTATATTGGGGTAAATATTTGTCAAAACTTGCCAACTTCAGACGAAAATAAACGGAAAAAGAACAGAAGATGATTGAAAGTTAATGAGAAGACATACCCAAACATAAGAGCGTGAGGACTGTTATGCAGATTATTCGTGTTGAGTGTCGATTGAATTGAATATGACAGGGACGTCTCTGATATCTAGCTCCAAGCTGGACACAGCAATGCATTACTTTTGCTGTAAATCTGGATAATAACCCTCGGATGCTTCCATTCCCTGAGCTGAACCATAGTCCTATATGCTGGCCCTATCAAAAGGAAGGCCACTAATAAGCATCTCCATCCAATTGAATAAACAAAAAGTAAGACAAGCATATGTTCCTGTTAGATTAGAAATAACAATTTAAATTAAATGCTCCTGAGTGGAATAGTCATGCCATGTTGATTAACCAGCTGTGTTGGTGCTCTTTTTATCATTTTGCTTCAACAATGTCATCTTACGGGAAATAAAGCCCTTGATATAAAAAAAGAAAAAGAAATTGTACCTGTGGGAGGTAGGTCGAGGAATCTCGTCGCTGTTCTTCTCCATCTTTCAACCTCTTTGTATAGCTCCTAATGGCCCTATTCTGACATGGTATCCAAGAATTGCTAAATGAACCATGAAGGTTGATTCTGTTCCAGAGCCTACTAGTGTTGTTTTCATTGGTGAAACTTTTACGTGCAGCTTCATTAGCTTCCACATCAAAGTGATCATCATCACCATTCCTGTTACAAGAAAAGTGTTGAAGAGAGTCCACCACATCACGGCCTAATCTTGTTGAGTAATGAGAACCCTTCCTCAAGTTATCTCTCATTATGCAATTATGATCATCATCTGTATGCGCATGTCCGTTCATTTTTTCCACCTCAAACTCTCTGCAGTCATGCTCAACACTTTCTTCATCTTTCAAACAAGATGCCGAGGTTGGATCCAAAAATCTTCTCAACATGTTACTATCTTCAAAATCATGATGACTAATGTGCTTAAAGTTATCCTCCCCAGTAAGAAACAATTGCAATAAGTCCCTATCACGTTCACTCAAATCAATGCGTGCAAAGTTTCTAGTGAAATCTACCATAGACTGGTCCTGCATACTTTCCTCCACATGAGTAATATGTTCCTTGATGGCTCTGATGAACTGCCTATGCCTAGAAATCACATCTTCACTTGCTCGAGATTTGTCCACAGTTGATAAGCAGACAGCTCTTTCAAAATCCTCCAACTGATTTGTAAAAACAAACACAATCAGCTAATTAAAAGAACAAAAAAAAAAGGAAGAGCATTAACCCCACCGAGTACCTGCCATTTTGCAGTTTCAAGGATTGTGGCAAGATCACGCTTATGATATTCTATCGAAGTAAGAAGTCTTGGATCAGGATGGTCACCATGAACAAGACTTTGCTCATGCTCAAGAAGTCGAAAAACTGATTCCATCCTAAACATTATAAAAGAATCACAAGTAAACGGACGTAAGACACTGGTTTACGACAAAAAAAGGAAATTTCAACCTTAATTCAAGATCATTCAATAGAAAAGATATTAAAGCACATAGGATTCTGACATTTTCAGTTTGAACGCATTAATCAAATGACCGAACAAACTATTAACTAAATAAATAATGCCAAACAAAAACCTGCTAACCAATCAAAGAGAAAATTATAATTTTCATTCTCATTGAGCACATAAGAGCCAAAAATTTTAAGCCTAGATTCAGGCCAAGGAAAAATGTTCCAAGAATCTGAGATTGTGATGCCCAATCTGACCTATCAGCAGAGTCCTGAACAACTTCTGCTGCAGAGAACAACGGGTCTGATTCCCATTGGTGCAAGCTCGATGCCATTACTTTGTCTCCCTCAAAAACACATAAAGCTTTCAAATTTAAATGTTAAATGTCAATGGAAAGTGAAGCCACCGACCCCAAGAGCCACCAAATGAGAATTTCTCCCAACCCCAATTCAATCTTAACTTTCCAAACAACGAAACAAAGACTACAAGGACAGAATCTTCAGACGTGAGAAATTTTATATAACATGAAATTAGGGTTTTATAGAAAAGAGATATTAGGCACAAATTCGTGGGTGTACTGAGGTCCAAGAAAGTTTGGAGCAGAAAGAAAGCCAAATCAGAAGAAGAGGATGGCAAGCGAGGCTATTTTGGTCATTTGAACCTGTACTATGAAACGACAACGATTTACCATTCGTAATCTGGTTCGTCCAACGAATTACGGAGGAGAAAAACTAGCCCGTTTGGTTCACTTTTGGTTTACTGTTATAGTTTTTAGTTTATGTTTCTCGTTTTTAATTCCTATTTTTTCCTCCAAAAAAAAAAAAACTCTTTTTAGTTAAGATTGTAATATAAAAATTAGAAACAAAAACTTATTTAGTTACAATTTCTAATTAAAAACTGAAATAAAAAACATGTTTGGTTTTATTATCATGTTTCTATTTTTTATAATTATACTATTATGTGTAATAATTATAATATAATAAATTATATTTTTAAATTAATTAATTATCATTTTAGCTAAAATTAAATATGTGCATATCAAATATTATTAAAAAATTACACATTAATTGTATATAAGAAAATTACATAAATTAGAAATTATATTAAGTCGTTTTAATCAATAAAATATGTTCATCATAATTATCAAAAAAAATATAATATGTCCATCATACTATATTTTTTGAAAACATAATAGTACTATCATTTACAAAAAGAGACATAAATCAATTAGAAATAATATAACCACTACACATTTGTCTAGCAATTTCATCTCACTTTCTAAACATATCTCGAAGTTGTGTGGGAGTGATATTATACTCCACTTGAGAATTTGCATCTTCATTTTCACTTCCGCTAATTTGTTATTCATTTTCAGCACAACTTTCAAATAATTCATCGTTTTGTCCACACATTCTAATATAGTTGTGTATAACACAACAAGCAATAACAATGTATTTTTATTTCTTCATATCATAACTCGACATGTTTTTAAATATAGGGAATATTGCTTTTAAAACGCCAAAATATCTTTCAAAAATATTTGTTAATGAAGAATGCCTGTAGTTAAATAATTCCTGTGAATCTTGAGGTCTTCCTCTGCCTCTATGATCTCACAAATGATATTTTTCACCTCGATATGGTGAAAAAAATCCGGGCATATTAGTGTAATTCGAGTCAACTAAATAGTACTTACCTAATATAGAAAGAATATAATATTAACAAAAGATATTTAAAATGAATCATAATTACTATGTTTATTTAAAATAATATAATATCTTGTGGAGGCATAGGAAACTAATTCGCTAGATTTGTCACTGTTTTCGAAAGAACTCAAGAGTCATTTGCAATACCTTCTCATCCAGTCATTATATATGTAAAACCCATATCAAATGAGCAACAACACATAATATTTTGGGTTGGATTAATTCTTTTGCCTCTGTATGGTATTTGTTTATCGATCGGAACATATGCATCAATATGTGTACCATTTATTACTTTTATACAATCCTAAAAATTAAAAAATATATTAAAATAAAATTTAATCATAAGGACATAATCAAAATAGTAATTAAATATATGAATGTACCTAAAAATGTGGAAAGACTTTTGAATTATGTTGAATTTCAGGAGGTGTATTAATAAAAGATGGTGGAGTGACGACTTTTTTTGCAAGACGATTAACTACATATAAGACTTTTCAAAAGTACTTCGAAATTGTCCAGATTGAATGTTGAAAATGTTTTGTATTGACTTTAGTTGTCTCACTATGCCTTATAATCATCAAGAAAATTACTACTTATTCTTCCATAATCAAATGATTTGTTGCCTTTAAGCCTCCTAAACTCTTCAACTCATCACATAAGCTTAAGAAAATTGCCTTTCTCATTCTTAATTTTTCATAAATCCTTGTAGAATTTCCATTCCAAAGTTCTAATATCCAATCATGACTTGATAGAGCAGAAGTTCCACATGATTGCTTCTGTAAATAAAAATATTTGTTCTCTCCTGCAGCTATAGAAATAATGATTACCTTTTTCAGTTCATCATTAGAATCTGATTCAAAATTTGATAAGAAATTCATGTATCTACAATGTCAACATTAAATAATTAATAAAATATTCAATCAAGTATATTTAATTAAATATAGAAAAAATATTCAAACAAAATATAAACTTAAAATTAAGTCAACTATTCATATAACGCACAAACGAAAAATGTTCAAAATATAAAATAGTGCTTAATATAAAAGTGTCAAATCAATAAAAAATTGATATGTAATAACATGAAAATATAACTAAAGGGACATAATCTAATCTAGCTTCCTTGTTTGTTTCATCTTTAAAAAAAATTCCTATAAAGTGGAGAATTATGTAAAACCTTCACAGTTTTTCCATATTGCACACCATCAACACCCAATTCATCTAAAGAATTTAGACATTCCATCATTAAGTTAAAATATTGAGATCTATTCTCTAAAGTGGATGATTTTTTCTCAATTTTTTTTCTCAAGTAAATCATTCTTCCTTTTTGATTGTTCACTAAATATAAGTAAGGCTTCTTCTATAGTATTAGAATGTGTCTTCTTTGCCTTCTTGTTCTTAGGAGACTTCTTTCTCATAGACTGAGAACTTTTATCTTGATCTTCGTTTCCATTATATGAGTAATCTTCATCAATATCATTTCCAGCTTCTTTTTCTGTACTATTCGATGGAGATTTAGTTGATGGATATGCATGCATACCAGTTGCAGTAGTATCTCAAAAAATATGATACAAGTATAAAAATTCCTTACATCTTTTTTTTTTGAATATGTGAGTCATTTTATGTACCTATAATGATAAAAAAGATAAATGAGAATGAATATTATATAATATGATATATTAGCAAAACAAAAGACATATTTTACCTTAAATAGATTTTCCCAACATCCATTTGTAGCATTAACTTCACTAGTAGAAGAGTTGTAACTGATTCCTGTTTCTTTGAGTAAGTTCTTGAAATTCTTCAATCTGACCCTTAGTCCATTATACTTATTCTTCAATTGAATATCAGTATACTCTTTATTGAACTTTGTTTGAATCCCTTCTTTAATATTCTTCCAACTAGATTTCAAAAAAGTAGTAGTCGTTTGATTTCCCTTATTCACTTCTTCAATCATCAAGGAGATTAAATACATCTCTATAGTATCCTTCCATACCCCATCTTTTTCATTTACTTCCATACAATCATTGTAATAATTCTTATTGTTCAAGTCTTCCATAACTAAATGTAATAACATATAAGTGACATCAATCACAATAATATTTACAAAATATTAAATGCTAAATATAGTTTAAAATAAATATGTGACAATGTATTGCTCTCCACACTAAAAAAAACATCGGTTCAACAAGAGCTATTACGTTAAGACAAACAGAGCAAACTCACGTACAAATGCAAAAACCAACAGTTCTTTATAGCTGAAGACATGCAGAGTAAGTTCACATTCTAACATGTGAAGACAAGAGGACATGCTTCAAACTCATGTATAAGTGCAAAAACCATCATTCTCCACACTAACATCATCTTCGTGCTTTTCGAATCTACTTAACAACAAGAGACTTCATCTTCACTGTGCGTCCTTTGGGACTCCTATGACGTCCCTCGATCCCGAGGGACAACTGCCCAAATGTGGGGGAATGCGAAAGAGGGAGGAAGAGGCTCCACCCAACCCGCAGTTGTCCTACCGAGCAGTAGTCATTAGCGGTTAGACAACCAAACCACATATAGAAGAACATAATTGGCCAGTAGAGGCCACCATTGAGCCGGAGGAAGGGGACATTGTCCCAATATCTGGGGAGCTAGGAGGCGGTCTGAAACTGTCTCAATCATTCAAGGCCAAACTCGACGAGAAATGGACCACTGTAGTTGTGGTTAAACTTCTGGGATGCAGGATTGGGTTCCAAACACTCATCCATCACCTGAAAACCCTCTGGAAACCATCCGGTCCCATAAAAGTCGTGTACCTAGAGAACAACTTCTTCCTTGTCTGATTCATTAACGAAACGGACTTCATCCATGCCTTAACAGATGGGTCGTAGATCATCTTTAGGCAAACATTGTCGGTGCAGTGATAGGAGCTATCCTTCAGACCGTCGCAGGGCCAAGTCAATCGAGCAGCTACGTGGATACGATTTCTGGATCTACCCATTTCCTACTACCATCTAGATATCTTCACTGCCATCGGGAACCTGGTCAATCGAACTATTAAGATCGATGAGCCAACCTTGCAAGCCTAACGGGGAAGATACACACACATAGTCGTCGACGTAGACCTGAGCCAAATCCAGCATCGAGTTAGATGGGGAGATGATCCGGGTAATGTATGAGGGGCTACCACAATTATGCTATCGGTTTGGTATGGTGGGGCATGATATGAATGCCTACCTTTAGCATCCCCACGCTGCCAATAAGAGCTCCAACTCTGATGAAGGAATGAAGGAGCAGAAGCCGATGGGAGCAGCAGCGAACACTCCAGTGCTGGCCCAACCCTCAACTCGTCCTCCCCACAGTTATGGGCCTTAGGTTCAGGTTCAACGGAAACCTCGACAGCCCTCTCAACAGCCACAATTACAGGTGAACCCTCTTATGCAACCTATGAATCTTGTAGGAAGAAACAACCAGCCTTCTCAAAAGCTAGGCTCTAGGTTTGCAGCACTGACAACCCACAAATTGATGGAGACCGAGGAATTAATGGAGGAACAAAGTTTAAATCTTTGGACAGGGGTGCGCTAACGAGTCCAACTTGGAGAGTTTCTGGGTAGTGGAAATCCCAACCTAACCCAGCATGCACTTTACAGCCACTGGGCCCATCAAAAATTCCAGAAAGGGGCCCAATTCCAAAGGCCCGAAGGTGTCCTATACTTCCCGAGCTAGTAATATCCCAACAAGCGGATCGGATAGAGCCCAGAGCATGCAACTACAACCCACCAACCTGACCCACAACATAATAGTAGTCCTACCTTCCCACAGGGAAATGGTTTGTGATAGCCAGGTTCTGGCATATCGAGGGTTGGAAGCTGGGGAGCGGATCCAACTCATGGAAGAAGTCGAGGATGAAACGGGACCCAGTTACAGTCAAGAGATTACCATAGTTTTGCATATAGATCCTCCGGATATCACTGGCTAGTCAGACACATCTTAAGCCTTGAGCTCGATGGAGAGTACGAAGGTACAGATACCGCAATCCCTAGGAGGTGAGCTTACAGACGCTCCTATAGGAGGTACAATTGATGATTAATTTTTTTGAATTTTATGTCGATTCTGGTCTGGAACTATCAAGTGGCAGGGGGACTAGTTTCCAAGCCATATTGCGTAATTACCTTCGATAGTATAAACCAGGAATCCTCGTTTTGCTGGAAACCTGTATTAGTAGAATTAGGGCAAATGATGTAGTTCGTTTTTTGGGATACGACTACTCGTTTATAGTCGAAGTTGAGGGTTTCTCAGGAGGGATATGGATTTTTTGGAAAGATATTTTTACCATCGAAATAATGTTAGCTCATCGTCAACTTATTCATACCACTATCTAGTATGGATCTTATTCGTTCGATTTTACCGCTGTTTATGTTAGCCCTTAAGTCTCGACCCAAAATTATCTTTGGCCGATGCTAGATTAGGTGGGTAGATCCAAACATAGATCCTGGCTTGTAGGTGGCAATTTCAATGCAAAACTGGAAATAGGTGATAAAAGGGGAGGGTCCATGGCCACGAGGGTAGTGAATTTTTTTTCGATATTGGGTACACGGGAGTAGCCTCCATGACCTAGGGTACGTCAACCCCAAGTTTACATGGCGACGTGGAGTAGTCCAGGCTAGGTTGGATCGTGTTTTCGGTTTGACAGAGTGGCTTCATAGGTTCCCACATACAATTAATCACCATTTACCCTTTCTTGGGTCAGATCACAGACCTCAGTGGATTAATTTCAATCATCCGCCTTCCAGACACCCAAGCACTCCTATTTTTAGATTTCAGAATGCTTGGCTAACTCACCCTAGGTTTGATGAGGTAGTAGTAGCGTACTGGCGGCCAACCAAGGCATCATTGAGTAACTCTCTAGCCCATTTATCCCACCACCTCACGAGCTGGAATTGTTAAGATTTTGGGAACATTTTTCATCGTAAAAAAAGGCTATTTGCAAGGCTTCTGGGCATCCAGAGTGCCATGATCGAAGACAACTTAGCTTACCTGTTGGAACCGGAGGAACAACTACGAGGAGAACTGATGAAGGCTTTAAGCAAGGAGGAAATTTATTGGTACCAGAAAGCAAGATGTGAATGGATTTCGAAGGGCAATCGAAATGCTAGCTACTTCCATACTCTTAACCTTTCCAAAAGGAAGAAATTGAAGATTGAGGGCCTCCCTAACTCCCAGGGGGAATTAGTCTCCGACTATGGATAATTAAGCGGATTAGCCAAAGACTTCTTTTTCAATCTGTATACATAAGAGGAGGGACCCCAACAATGGATCTCCCTTTCAAGAGCCTTTCCTCCACTTTTGGAGGTACTATCCACGATCGATCCTAGCCAATCCACCACAATGAAGTTCAGAATGCGGTGTTTGAAATCAATTCGAATAAGGCCCCTAAAGTAGATGGTTTTAATGCCTTATTTTTTCAAAAACAATAGGAGCAAGTTGGCCCCAAAGTCGTAGAGTACATCTAGGAAGTTTTCCAGATGGAAAGTTGGGAGAAGGAGTTAAATCACACCCTCCTAGTCTTAATCCCCAAAACCCCATTCCTAACCAATATAGCCTAGTTTCAACTGATTGGTCTCTGCCACGTGAGCTATAAGATCATCTCCAAAGTTATTGTTAATCGGTTGAAAACTTACCTGGCCCATATAGTAAAGGAGAATCAATGTAGTTTCATTCCGAGCCACTAGATTACGGAAAATATCATCATTGCTCAGAAAGTCATTCACTCGATGAGGAAAAAGCAAGGAAAGAAAGGGTATTTTGTGATCAAAGTAGACTTAGAAAAAGCCTATGACTGACTTCGATGGGATTTTATTCAAGAAACCTTAGAGGACATAAGCTTACCAACAAATCTAATATGGGTCATCATGTAGTGTGTGATGATAGTAACCATGCAGGTGGCTTGATAGGGTACAGTTTTAGACCCATTTAGGCCATCGCAAGGCATTCGACAGGGAGACCCACTCTCTCCTTATCTCTTTGTCTTGTGTATGGAAAGGCTAGGCCAGCTTATTATGGAAAAAGTGGGACAAGGGCAATGAAAATCGCTAAAACTGAGCCCTACAGGGTGTTAGAGTAGTGCCCTAAAGGCAATCGCCTTTAGCGCATTTTGTATAAATTTGTGTACATTCTTTATAAAGAAATAAAGAAAGGCATATTTCATTAATTTGTTGTTCATTATTTATGAACTGA
>JANJEY010000005.1:67403088-67429743 GCA_024703695.1 Erythroxylum cataractarum
TCATTAAATGTTGAGCATATAGCTCTGGACTGTCTCTTTTCGGGCTCATTAAATGTTGAGCATATAGCTCTGAACTGTCCCTTTTTAGGATCATTAAACATTGAGCATATAGCTCTGAACTGTCCCTTTTCGGGCTCATTAAACGTTGAGCATATAGCTCTGAACTGCCCCTTTTAGGGCTCATTAAATGTTCAGCATATAGCTCTGAACTGTCCCTTTTCGAGCTCATTAAACATTAAACGCGTCTTAAGGGTAGGAGAGCCCTCTGGGTATGCACTACTTTCCACGCGTCTTAGGGATAGGAGAGCCCTCTGGGTATGCACTATTCCCTTTCGAGCTCGAGGCTCTTTTCCAGTAGTTGAGCTTGTAGCTCTCGGTGGCAGCTCCAGTCACAACCGATATTATTCGATTATTTAAGGATTTCATTTATCACACTTCTACAGTATCACATTGCAATCAGATCTAATTTATCGAAATCATTCATATCATTCTCAATTATACCTTAACATACATTCACAATTTATCACATTCATTTTCAGTTTACACATCAATGTCAAAATTTCCAATCCCTCGGACCTTCGGTCCAGGATTTCACACATAGCAATCATACATACTCATAATTATTCTCCACCAAATTCTAAGTACAGAACATTTAACAGTCAAAGATTGAGGAACCAACTAGGTTACTCACCTGTAACTTCCGAGCTACTGCCTGGAAGTCCCAGAAATATCCGTAGAATGCCGATCCAACGGTGCCTCTATAACATTCAAATTAATCTCATTACTAGATGCACAATCAGAAAGATTCAATGATGCACATGTCATAATTGAAAGATGTACGATGCATGTTCGTGACATTTCCGACGCTAAACCACAAATTCCATTTTCTTATGACCAACCTAAACTTTTCACCCATTTCAACAAAAATGACACATTCGATTTCAATATACTAACCTGAACTCCATAAGTTTCATTTCTACTAATCGGCTCAATTTGCCAAATCATATACACTAGGATATTCTCAAGAAAACCTCAAAACCAATGTCATCTGGAAATAGATCAAGTTCGCCTATTGCAGACTCCAACAACATTGAATTCAGATTCAGAAATCTCACAATTATACCCCAATTATCAAGAAACTATCTTTAGGTTGAAAAAGCAATCTAAGCCCAAATTTCATTCATAAATTGAGCTCTTAAAGACATGAATTCAAACTTTATTTCTCTACCTCAATTGTAGACCTCTTTCTCTATTCTTAACGAATCAAGAATCACTTCAATTGGAGGTCTACACCATTAGTTATGAGCCAAAAATTAAAAAGAATCAATTCAGAAAAATGCTCCTCGCAGCGACTAAAGAATGCTCACCGCAGCGTCAGAGTAGCTCGCCGCGACGCACGAGAAGGACTCGCCGTGATTTGACAATTCGGGCTCGTCACGGCGTCAGAAGGGAGCTCACCGTGGCGTGGAAATTTTGAGCTCGCCGCGACGACCTCCTACACGCTCACCGCTATGAACTACCACAACGTGCGGGTCGAAGGTCGTCTTCTCCGACTGTCTTTTTCACATTTTCTCTCTAAATTCAACCATAACTCACAATCAACTACCACAATCTTTCATATTAAACACCATAAATGCATTTACACTAACAATAAACAACATAAATAAAGAGATCACTTACCAGAATAAGCTCTCTTCTTAAACTTCCGAAAATTTCTCTAACCCTCTCACTTTCTCTAACACCCACAGCTCTCTCTCAAAACCTCAACAATCTTCATCTTCTCATGGATTAGGGTTGATCTTAACCACAAGGAAGGAGCAAGCAAGCTAATGGACCACAAAAGATCATGAAGGGAGAAGAAAACAAGAATCACTTATAGGAAGAAGAAGGTATGCCCGAGGATGAAGGAAAAGAGTTACTGTCAAATTTAAAACTTAAGGTATTTAAAGGGTGGGTTGCTCTCTTTTCCTCAAACACTTATCAAGTTTCTTTTTCTTTTCAAAAATCATTTCCGGTCTAAGTTGTCTCCAAAATCTAATGATTCACATTTTCATTCCTAAAAGTCAAGTATCTATTTTTGCCATTACCATTGGACATTTATGCAGTACTATAAAGTCAATCAGTCCGTTATTCGAAAAATTTTCGGTCCGGACATTTACTTCCAAATTTGCCAGAAAATTTCTAATAATCACTCTAACAACTGACAATTACTCTTAAGACATTTCAAATCACATTTTCAAACACACTTATCTCAAAATTCACAAAACACATCATAATCACACATAAATGACGGGAAAGTCATAAATGCATGTACATGTATGTGCATGTGCAGAATGACTCATTCCTCTAAAATTGGAGGCCAAATGAATGCTCAAATCAGAATTATCCAATTTAACCTACTAGCCCATCCCAATTTACCAATATAACCTTCCCATCGGTGATGGGATATTACATTGGAAGTAACCTTGTTTCGTATTCTCTCTAACTTCTCTCTCTACTCTTTCTTGGATGTTGATTGTCTTTATGTGTATGGATTCTATTATCATGTTCTAGAACTGAACCCTATTTAGGGGGATGTAGCCTATTTAGGGGATGGATTTGTATTTTATGGATTGATTGGTGTTGAATGAAAGTTCTTATGTTATGTTTATCTTTCTTTCATTTCATTGTTGTCTCTATGCTTGCTCACCATAGATGAAGTCTTAGGAATCATATGATGAACTGAGAGGTGAAGTATGATTTATGCACTAGGAAGATAACCACATTATATTTAGAGATAGAAATATCCTAAACTAGTGTGATAACTTGTGGATGCTTGTTCTTAATGAATTTGACTAGTTAGGTTTCACATTTAGAGATAGTAATCAACTAATTAGGTACTCTTATATGCCTTGAGAGAGAATATAAGTAAAGTTATGCAATTGTTATTATAAGCTGTCATTCAATCAATTTCATAATTTATTGATCAATCTTTTGAATTGGTGAACCCCCAAAGCCCTAAGTCTAAATCATCAAATTACCCTTGTTGTTATTTCTAGTATTTACAATTTATTGTCTGCCCAACTCCAATCATCTTTTAAGTTTATTGTCACTTTCGTTCAAGTAATTAGGATTAATTCAATAGTGAGTATCTTAGCCCTTGTGGGAGACAACATTGAAATACTCAATTTGTAGGTACTAGGAATGACTCTATGCACTTGTAGATTGTTTCGACCGCAGTGAATGCTTTCATGTCAGCAATTTTGGTTCTAAATGAATGATTGATATGAGAGCATCCTATCATTATGTTCTAAAGGTAGAGTACTTCTCAAATCACAAGAGCAAATATTTTGAGAGTGTAAAGGTAGGAAACCAAAGTTTTACTAAAATTATCAGTATGGGTAACGTCCAAGCTCAGACAAACATTAGATGCTTACTAACCTTGAGAGGTGTACGACACTTCCCCAATCTAGGGTTGAATGTGTTATAAACGAAAGTGTTAGATCAAAAAGGCTTTTAGTATACTTTTGAGGAAAGGAAGTGGAAACTCTTCAAAGGTGCAATGATGGTTGCCTAAGGAGAGTTATGTTGCTCATTGTACAAGGCACACTTAAAGGTATACGGTGGTGGAGAAGTATACACAACTGAAGAAGAATCTTCACCAAATTTGTGGCATCAATGATTGGAACACATAAGTGGGAAGAGATTAAAGTTGCTAACTAGAAAATCTCTTATCCCATTGAAAAAGTCACAACTAATTAATCATTGCTTAGCTAGAAAGCAACATAGAGTCTTTTTTAAGAGAAGATCTATAAGGAAGTCAGAGTTGTTGGAGTTGGTGCATTCAGATGTCTGTGGTCTTATAAGAGGAGTCACTAAGAGATAACATATATTTTGTTAAATTTATTGATGGTGCTTCGAGGAAGAATTGGGTGTACACGTTGAATTCTAATAGTCAAATGTTTGAAACTTTCAAGAAGTATCATATAATGGTAGAAAGGGAAGTTGAGAGAAAGTCAAAGTGCTTGCAAACTGGTAATGTAGGGGAGTGTACTTATAAGATTTATGAGAAAACTGAACCAAGGATTCCATAGCATAATGGGATTGCTGAGAGGAGTGTGGAGAAGGTTCGCTTGCAAGCTGAGGATGTTTATGTTGCCAAAGACATTACGAGGAGAAGCAACTTGAATTAAAATTTACGTAATTAATGAGCTCCCTCAGTTCTATTGGATTTTGAGATTCAAAGAAAACATGGATTGGCAAGGATCCCACATATCATCACTTAAAATTTACTGACTGCAAGGTATTCAAACATTTACCTAAGGATCAGAGAAGAAAACTTAACTCAAAATTAATATCTTGCGTCTTTGTTAGATATGGTGGTGATCAGTTTGGCTTCAGACTTTATGACCTAGAGAAGAAATAGATAGTTAAGAGCCAGGATGTGGTGTTCTAGAGCACGAGAGATGTGTTGATCTTTTAAGTGGAGATAAATCATCACACTCCAACTTATCAGATGACATAATTAGCTCTTCACCAATTCCTTCGACTATTGAGCAGTCTACATGTGAAGAAGATGAAGTGTGTGATCAAGCACACATTCTTAGTGATCATATACAATTTGATATTGATGAGCTAAATAGACCACATCCAGTTAATAATGAAGATGAATCCATTGAGGATAATGAGCAAGGGGGCAATTGGATCCAATAGTTGATGAAACATAACTTTGAAGGTAAGAAAGAAAAACCATTTTACAAGGTATCCAAGTTCTGAGTACCTGTCACTTACCACTGAGGGGAGCCTGAGAGTGTGCTAAAGGTTGCATCGTGTGAAGACAAAAATCTTTGACTCGCAGTTACGAAGGAAGAGATGGATTACTTAAATAAGAATAATACATACAAGCTTATAAAACTTCTAAAAGGAAAAAAGGAATTGAAGAACAAGTGGGTGTTCAATATAAAGAGAGATGGTAACAAGCTAGTCAAGCACAAGATAAGGTTGGTAGTGAAAGGATTCAGTCAAAAGAAGAGTATTAACTTTGATAAAATCTTTCTACTAGTAGTCAAGATGATCTCAATTAGGACTGTTTTGGGTCTAACTGCCTATTTGGATCTTGAACTTGAATAGTTGAATGTGAAAACAAACTTTTTGCATGGAGATTTTAAAAAGAGATATATATGGAGTAACCAGAAGGTTTTAAAGCTAACGGTAAGGAAATTTTGGTCTAAATGTTGAAGAAAACTCTATATGGCTTACAACAAGCTCCAATGCATTGGTATTGAAAGGTTGAATCCTGTATGAAAAACCATGGTTTTAAGCGAACTTATGTCCATGCTTGTGAGTATTTCAAGAAGTTCTCAGGTGAGAACTTTATCATTGATCTTTTTTATGTTGATGATATGCTAATTATAAGTTAAGACATTAATAGAATTAGTAAGTTAAAGGAGGACTTCTTCAAATCTTTTAATATGAAAGATTTGAGAACTATAAAGTAAAATTTAAACATGGACATAACTTGGTAAAAAGAATAGAAAATTGTGATTGTCTTGGGAGAGATTTATTGAACAAGTGATAAAAAGGTTCAATATGATATAATTTTTAAATTTAAGAGATATTAAATTTTAGATTATTATTATTTTGAAATATTATATTCTATATTAATTATTTTTATTTTCACAACAAATTTAACAATTTAACAAGAAGACGTTAAAATATTTAAATTTAACTAATATAAAGTTATTATCAAATTTAAAAATAAAAATATTTATTTGACCCACCGGCCACTGGTTAAAGAAGGCGCACGTCACCAAAGTCTGGTATTTAATTATTAACTAGGACGGTTGGCAGAGACAAGCCCTTCGGAGCTTCCCCACCCATCTCGTCCACGTAACGCTCTCTTTGTCTCTCATATGTTTTTTCGAAAACTTAGAATCGATTCACCTTCAAAAAAAAAAAAAAACTTCGAATCCATTAAAAATTAGAAAGAAGATACCACTACCCGAGAAAGGGCTAAAAGTGACGATGCTTTAAGAGAACAAACTAGAGCCATGTCGAGATCGTCGTTGATTCATCGCTTAATGCCATTCTTCACCAACCAGATTCAGCAAAACCACAGGCTTCTTAGCACTTCTTCCGCTCTGGCCCAAGCTTCTTCTCTTGTGGATGATGATTCCATTCACTTATCTGATAATTGTGTTCGAGTAATTCTTTGTTACTATGTAATTTCTGATTGGTTTAGAAATTTTGCGTTGTCGCTTTTGATGGGTTCGTACCGGAAACTTTCTGTTTTGTGTCATGTTGCGATTTCTTTTTGGATTTCGTTCTATTTGTGTAACGAAGTCAGGAAGCAAAGTTTGTTTCTTTTTGTCTTAATCTTGTCTTCTCATTTTATTTATACTTGCTTTTTGGTTAGAATCCGAAAATCGGAGGGGGAACTAAGTAATCCTGTCAACTATTTATATTGGTATGTGCAGAAAAGGGATTTGATATAGCGTAATTTTATGAACTTATGTATTGGTTTCACAAATCCATGATTCACCGACAATATTCTGAGGAACCTGGATATGTATATAGATTTTAATTGGCTGAAAGGAAGACTTTGGGATTCCTGTGTCTTGCACGTATTTTGTGTTTTAGCTTTGTTATCAACACTTAAATTGCCCTGCAGAGGATGAAAGAACTGCATTCCAGTGAAGGAGCAACGGGGAGCAAAATTCTTCGGTTAGGCGTGGAAACTGGTGGATGTTCTGGTTTCCAATATGTTTTTGACTTGGATGATAAAATTAATCCTGATGACAGGTTTATACGATTTAAAACTTCATGTTCTTGTTGCTTTTCGTTTTTGTTGTTGTTGCTGCTGTAGGGAAGACACTAAATGCATCTATCATTTGTAGTTTTCTAATGCTTTCATCTTATTCTCACAGAATATTTGAAAGGGGAGGAGTTAAACTGGCAATTGACAATGTTTCGTATGATTTTGTCAAAGGGGCCACTGTTGACTATGTTGAGGAACTCATCCGCTCAGCTTTCGTTGTAAGCCATTTCGGTTTCCCTTTTTGTGCAATGATTTTATACAAGGCATTAGGATAGAGGATTGAAGAGATTGCCATAAAAGAAGAACTTGAAAACTCATTGAAGTTGTTCTCATTTTAATGTTCCAACAGTTTGTGCTTGTCAAATTTTTATTCTTAAGAGCCTGTAGTTGATAAGTTTTTATGCCAACATTTGATGACACTTCAAGTTTGCTTCTTATGCTGGCTTGAGTAATATACCTACATTCTCTCCATTGTTGTGTACTCCATACCCTTAGCAGAGCCTGAATCTTGATTTGTCAGAAGGGTTCCAAAATGCACTTTGCAGTATCGCACATGGCATCAAAAACAGAAGAAGATCAATGCCAGCTTCTATCTTCTTCTGGTTTGCCTCTTTACTTTGGTGATCATAATGTAACAGAAGGGGGAAATGGAAAAGGGAAAAGAATGAAACACTTGTTTGGTTATCAACAAACTGAAGTGATCATGTATTGGACTGCTAGAATACTAAGGGAAAGGTCGTCATTGAGAGATATAGTTTATGCAATGGAAATAATCCAATTACATTACTTGGATACAGAGTAATGGTTACATCCTTAAGCTTTTTCCCCAAAGCTTGGCAATTAGCTTTGATGCCTCATACAGGCTTGCCAGTTCAAGTTTTTTGAGACTCGCTACTGTTTCATGAATGGTTTGAGTTCTAAATTCTGATTTCATGTGTAGGTGGCCACAAATCCGAGTGCAGTCGGTGGATGTAGTTGTAAGAGTTCTTTCATGGCGAAACAGTAACACTTACGGCGCCATCCGATACATTGGCAGCTAGATTTATTAATGTTCTAATTTATCATTCATATACTGTTTTGTCTGAGTAGCTACCATTTTTGTATCCAATTGTTTTGCCAATTCCTTGTACATGTTTATTTCAGTTATAGATTAGTTCTCTGCGCGATCTCACATCAAACTTTTATTTCAGTTATAGATTAGTTCTGTGCACGATCTCACATCAAACTTTTATTTTAGTTTTACTTCAATCCAAAAGTCACTCGAGTTTCTGTAAGTTCATCAAAAGCAACTTAAAGGATATGATCGCGGGAACTTTTGGAAATCATCATATGACTCAGCATGAGCACAATGCTTTTATTACAAGGCAAACCCGTCGAACACTTGTACTAAACACCCGGTTAGTCATAAGACGAGTCGGAGCCAGAAGCCACAAACTCGACGAGGACAGAAAGGCAACAGCTTAAGAGTAGAAAGTCTTATAAAATTGCTTGCACAATTATGACGCGAATCAAATCTCTGGAAAATGGGGCAACCGTTACATCCGACCAAACTCGTTGAGAGTATACATCAATTTTTCATGAATATGAAGGATTACGCACTGAATTGTAGCACTCTCCAACACCAGACAACGGAAACAAACAAAGCAATCACGAACTAACGTTCAAAGTGCAAGATTCTCGACCAAATGATCATAATCTTGTACGGTTTTAATCCATTTAAATCCAAAAACTGGAAACCATGTTTAAGAAGCCAATCTGGTGTACCCCAACGAATTATACTTATTGCAACAATGAAAAACTATACCTACAATATAGATGCCTTCTCCAAATCTTCCGCATCCAACGTCAAATTGACTCATTCTTCTGATGGCCTTTGCCCCAAAACTGAAATGTCCTCATATCGCTTCTGTAACAAACCAAAAGCAAAAGATTAAATGAAGTTTGTGGTAAACTACCTGGACAAATATACTATTCCAATTGGGCATTTCAACCTTTTCAATACGTCAGTAATCAGTAAGAATTGATAAATTGACAACTTGATTGTTGCAAATGCATGATCATGTCCTAATCCAGTATCAAACTCCAAAAAAATTAAACATTGAAAATCCTAATGATCCACAATCTAGATGGCCCACGATAATAAATTTTGCAAATAAGAAAGATTACAGAAGTATATGGTGTGTAAGATATGGCATCCGGGCAACTCAGCTTAGAGTTTCAAATTTGTTCCAAGACATAGTTGCAACATATAAAATAAATGCAAGAAAAAAAATATACCATACACTTATGTGAAGAAGGGGATTTAAGTGAGAATTTAAGCACTGTTGCTGGAGTTTGGTTCATTAAGGATTTAAACAGAATCCAACCAATTCAAAAAATGTTATGATGATCAATAATAATGCAACAAAGGACATAAGAACTACTGGAAACCAAAATCAGTAGACCTTTCTTCCTGAAGACAAATGTTGATACAAGTGTCTTCCAAAATGTTTGAAAGATTGATCAATAAACATTGGGTAATTATTTGAGAGACGCTGAAAAAGTAGTGTGTGCGTGTGTGTGTGGTGCGCGCACGTATGCGAGTTTCTTGTTTGTGGTTCCTTTGATTGTGTTTTACATGATTCAAAAGTTCTTTCGCGCAACAATGGTTATCAACAAAACACATGATAAATGCACACTTTTAGCTGATGGTAACCAATTATTATAATTAGTATGGGTATTCAAGCAAGAGCATCATTAAACATCATAAGGACACACAAAAACTTTACTTATAAATGGCATCGATGTTAATTTTTTATAAAGCTTCCATGAATGAAGAAAAAGCACAAGAGAAATTAATGTTTATAACGATTTAACAGATGAATGTTTATAAACGAAAAATGCCACTTGCATTTCACAGCACAAATGAAAGTTGCTACATCTCTTCAATAAAAAACCACTATAAATGAAGCAAATATGAGATAGTAGAGGGCATACCCCAACATTGTTGTACTCCCAAAGTTTGTGAACTCCATAATCCACAGCCTGCACCCAGCAAAATAAACTTCTAAATTACACATCAGATTCTATTACAAACTCACACAAAATACGATTTATCCAATAGAATTATGTAACAAACTATCACCTGTTAATCTTTGTTTCATTTTCCAGGCAAGTATACAATAGTTGACGATATTTATCCAATTCAATTATGGAAAAAGCCAACATTTTTTATTCTTTCTTCCATTTTTCAACAAAGTACACAGTATTTGATTATATTTTATCCAAAACAATTGTGAAACAAGCCATTATCAATAGTTGACCATCAGGTTTATGAAAAGGCCAAATCAAGTAGGCAAAGTATTCGTCACAGATCCATCAAGTAAATAACCAAAGGAAGATCAGTGACACATTATAAGAAAAGAAGATAATTTAATAAGAAATCCAATCAAAGGTGTTACTCGTTCGCCGAAGAAAGCGCCGGCGATCACGAAGGTGGCGTAGACGGAGGTGCGCCGCATGATGAGCTTGTAGATGGCTTCGAATGGCCCTTTCTGAGTTCTTCTAGGTGTGAAATCCATGGAGATCGACTCCGGTGTTCGGTGCTGGAGAATTGTGAGTTAGGGTTTGTGATAACAAGCCAAAATGCGATATGTTTGTTTCTGAAATTTCGCGAAGACGAAGACGAGCTAAGGGACAAGCACAGGCAGGCCCCTAACAATTGGGCGGAGCTAACGAAGCCCATGTCTTAATGCCCAAGCCCAAGCCTAGCTTTTCTTTTTCTTGTTTTTTTAATCTTTATTAAAATTTGAACATTTTTTTTTTTCAATTTCTTAAAAAAAAAGAACATTAATCTTCAATTTTTGTATATAATATTTTACTGTGTGATTGAGTTGGCTGCTTTACTAATTAGAACTACATTTTACATATCAAACTTCAAATTTTATGTTAACCCTCCGTCTGATTACACTCATATTTTTCTGTTGCAGTTTTAAGTTTTCGTTTTCAATTTTTTGTTTATGTTTTTCTTTCAAATAAAAACAAAATTTTATTTGGTTGTTAATATTAATATAGTTATGTTTTTATCACTGATAATAATTACATTTTAAATAAAATTTAAAAACAAATTACTTTTAATTAAATAAATTTATTTAATATCTTATATAATATTTATTATCAAATTATTAATAAAATTATGATATTTTAATAAAATAAATAATTTAAAAATTAAAATTTTATTATAAATTAATATTTATTTGAAATATATTTTAATTATTAAATCAAATTTTATTTGAATATTTATATATTTTTAATTTAATAATATATAATTTAATTATAAATTAAATTATTCATAATTTTATTGACAATAAATTTAAATTTATTAAATATATAAATATAATAATTAAATTATTCATAATTTATATTAAAAATACATAATTAAATAATATATATTTAAATGATAATAAATCATATTAATAAAAAAACAAAAATTACTTTTTATGATTTTCATAATTTTTGGAAAATTGAAAAAATCAAAACTAAAAACTCAAACATTCAAAATTAAATTCGAAAATCAACACGGAGAATATCAAAAATAAAAATAAAAGAAACACCTCTAGACGTCGAAGGCGAAGATTGATTTGTCTCTACCGTTGCAAAAACAACACAATAAGCACTAATTCTCCTATTTCTCTGGTAATGTAACTTTTTTCTTGCTACTGTTATCCAACTTTGCAAATTTGGAACTTGCGGTGCAAAATGTTGGGGAAAAAGGAATCTTTGGGAGGGCACGAGGAGGCCACGGGTCCTGTCCGTGTCCTACGCTCTCTTTTAACTGTTTAGTTTTTGATTAATATTAACAAACTATTAGCCATTTAGTATCATATATTTTATAAATTTATTTTAGTAAAAAAACGAGTCCAAATTGCCTGCTACGACTACGATCAAGTTTTGTATCTTGGAGTTGTGTTGCTCTTGCTGGCTGCGATTGCTAAAGACAATAGGAATAAGATTTGGGTTCGAAGCTTTGGTAGATTCTGTGTGGAATGGATTTGTACGACAGGAACTTGGAGCTGAGGGAGGTTCAGACACTGCAGGGTCACACTGACAGGGTGTGGAGTCTCGCCTGGAATCCGGCCACCGTCGCTTCCGGCGTTCCTCCGGTCTTCGCTTCTTGCAGCGGCGACAAGACTGTCCGAATCTGGGAGCGGAGTCACATCTCTCGTACTTGGGACTGCAAGGTTTTTCCTTTTTCTTTATTTTCTAATTTCCTCATGGTTATTTTGCATAATATAAGTCTTTTACAAGACTTGATTTTTGCTTATTGTTTATGGGTCACGCCTCGTGGGCTTCTTATGTCTATTTCTTCACCGATGAAAGTTGACGCTTTTGATCGTTTTATGGTATACTTTTGGCTTGATCATTGCTTTTTTACAATTTGCCTTTGTCTGAAGCTGTTGTTAGCTCATCTGCTGGATTATCCTAGTATTGATGTCTCATATTTTAATTTCCGATTATTAGGATTTCTGATAATTGATGCGGGTTGTATTGATGTGTATGGCGGCTGTTTCGTACGATATTTTACTGTGACATGATGTTTTGCAGGCAGTACTAGAAGAGACGCACACCAGAACTGTTAGATCTTGTGCCTGGTCGCCCACTGGGAAATTGTTGGCTACTGCCAGCTTTGATGCCACAACCGCCATTTGGGAGAATATTGGGGGTGACTTTGAATGCGTGTCTACCTTAGAGGTACTACTGTCGTAAACTGAAGATTAATTGTAACTTCAGTTCTGATTGTTGTTAAAGCAATTCCAGAACAAAAATGAATTACATAAGTCCTTTTTCTGTTTTTCTTTTTCCATTTTTTTCTTTTGGTGGAAATAGGGTCATGAAAATGAAGTCAAAAGTGTGTCATGGAACTCATCTGGGTCTCTGCTTGCTACATGTAGTCGAGATAAAACTGTTTGGATTTGGGAAGTGATGCCAGGAAATGAGTTTGAGTGTGCCTCTGTGTTACAAGGGCATACACAAGATGTCAAAATGGTTAAGTGGCATCCGACTTTGGATATCTTATTCTCTTGCAGCTATGATAACACTGTTAAGGTATTGCCCACCCTAAACCGTCTTTCTCATTTTTTAATTGTATAATTACTAAAGATTTTTATACCTGCTATATGGCAATAAGATGGAAGCAATATGCAAATTTTAGTGGTAGTTTGTTATTTACAGGTTTGGGCGGAGGATGGTACAGGTGATTGGCACTGTATTCAAACCTTAGGTGAATCTAACAAGTAACTTTCTCTCTCTCTCACTCACTCATTTTCCCTTTTTGTCCTCTCTCTTTTCAGCAAGTTCCTTTTAATCTGTTATGGACTTGTCTGTTATTTTGCTTTGTTCCATAATCAGTGATGATCAATGCTGATCTGAGAGTTATTTTTCCTTTTTCTATTTATAATGCACTTGTTGGCTTATCCACATTTCTTATTGAGATATTTTAAATTTGACTAATACACAACTTCTGTTCTTCTCAGTGGTCACTCTTCTACTGTCTGGGCACTATCTTTTAATGCTGAAGGGGACAAAATGGTCACCTGTAGGTACGTTAAAGGAAAATTATAATTGCTGACCTATAATATCTGTTTGTTAGAATGACACGGTTTATATCACAAAGGAAAAACATCAGGGATATGGGAAGCTGAACTAAGGGAGGCTGCATTTCTTTTGCAGTGATGATCTTACACTGAAGGTGTGGGGGACAGATATTGGAAGGATGCAATCTGCTGATGAGCACGTACCTTGGTGAGAAACATGCACTTAAAATGTATATTGGATCTGTTTACACATGTTCTTGGAATTTTGTATAGCTGAAACTATATTCAAGCTTTGAAGATTAGTTAACATACATTCTAATTTTTACCATAGGGCTGCTTTCTGAATTAAGTTAAGAGTGTGCCAATCACTGAAATGACTGATACTAGAATAGTAAATTGTGTATTATGATGGTCTCATGCAGAATAATCAGTATCCTTTTGTAAATAAATTGAGATTTATTAGGAAAATTGTCTACTTATTTTTAATTCAGGTGCTGAATTAATAAGTTTGAAGTGACCCAATGATTTCTTTGCAGGAATCATCTCTGCACTCTCACTGGTTATCATGATCGGACTATTTTCTCAGTTCATTGGTCAAGGTAGCTACAATTTGGTTTTCTGTTACTATGGCTTTTCATTTTTCTTTCAGTTCTCAAATTGATGACAATCCTTCTTTGCTTTATGTTTTAATTTTGCAAATTGCGGTTCATGAATTGTTATCTGCTAGGATGATTTGTTTTCTGACTTCATATTGACACTTCTATTTGTTTTCTCTGCTTAACATCATTTTCATGTTTACAAGTCAGTAAGATCCAATAACAAATCGTCTCAAGTATTCTGGCCTGTGTTTGTACACATTTGTAATCGAATGTCATTTTTCTTCCTTGTCTGAAATGTATGAGCTACCTGCACCCTGGGCCCTGGTTAGTACTATGGTCCTTAAAGAAGAGGTTTAATGTTGTCTTGATGTTTCTCAAAACTGTTTTCTGTATATGGTTCATCAGCTGCAATCGGATAGGCATGGTGCATGCGTGAGAGATTGCAGAAGAACCACAATTTGTATGAATTGTCATTTTGCATTTTGTTAAGTTAACCGGAATGATTCTGAGATAGAAACTGGAGAGATAAAAGGCTTACTTGTTGATATTAACTTGCCATTTGTTGAAGTTTAACTTTGTCTTTATAGTGGCTTCTTAAATTTGTCGTTCAAGTTTAAATCTATAACTCTGAGTTTGCTTGCATTGCCTTGATATTTCACCTGCTGTCTGATCCTAAATTAGATGTATGCTGTGTGGTTGTGACCAGGGAGGGTATAATAGCCAGTGGAGCAGCTGATGATGCTATCCGGTTCTTTGTGGAGAGCAAAGATGGTTTGGTATGTATCTCCTTTGTCCAAGTTCATTTTAACCATTAGTTCAAGCCATTATTGACGCAATAGGAGTAAACATTTTGTTTTGCATTTTGGGCATGTCAATCACGGGTCGAGACACCCTTGTATATATCAAGCACACCCTTCTCGTGTTCTATTTTGTTTGCTTATTTGTGTGTTGCCTGAAAAGTAGAGGTATAATACACTTTTTTTTTTAAATGAGGTATAATACAGTTGCTAATATTAAAATGGCATATGTAATTAATATGGTTGTGGCAAGAAATATGGAGATTGGCCGCATGGATCTCACTTTGTCAATTTTGATATTTGTGTAAGCTACGTGCCAAGATCTGTATGAACTCTTCAATGAATCCTGGTAAGCTGTATTTTTTTTGTTTTAAACAAGAGATTACGCTGCATGTCAGAGGCTTATCTTTAACAGGTTATCATTCATGATCATGATGCATGTAAAGGATTAAGAGGGAAAACTATAAATAAATGGATTCATGAAGTACACGATCGTGCAAGACTTAAAATCCTCGATCTCTTAACTTTCTTGACTCCATGCTCCGTTTATTGAGTTAATAGGTACTAAGTAAATCTTGTTTGTCACAGGATGGCAATCCATCATATAAACTCCTCCTGAAGAAGGAAAAAGCTCATAACATGGATATAAATTCAGTGCAGTGGAGCCCAGGGGTAAGAGTTCTGTCTGAAATAAGTGAAATCAAAGACATGCATATGAATTTTTCTTACGGCAAACATTAGTTTTAACTCAAATCTACAGTTCCAAATGTATGCAACCTGTTTATCGGGTTTCCAATAATTGAGCAAGTTTACGTTTGGAGTGTCCTTGTGTGAATGATGACCCCATTTGCCATAGGTTCATGACAATTGACATAATGAACCTCTAGTCTGCGTTGAAACCTTACTCGGTTGTTTGATCATTACCGTTCTTTTTTTCCTTAAATTGTCAGGAGAATCGTCTACTTGCCTCTGCAGGTGATGATGGAAAGATAAAGATATGGGAGCTGGAAACTGTAGGCTGATACAACCTTTTGAGTTTTTCTTTTCTTTTTCTTTTTTCATCAAGTTATCATGATGTGTATAATTTGATAAAGGTGTAGAAATGCCCCTGCAGGCGAGCTTGCGAGATGAGATTCAACAGTTGTAGAAGGGAAATGTGACATGATTGAAATGTCAAGTATAGACTTCTGAGTTACTCCATCTACAAGAAATCCACTGTTTAACAATTTTGAGCTTTTGCATGTGATCTTTATACTATCCTCTCCTTCGTCACGACCTCGTCCTAACCTGGAAGAAGAAAACAGCTTTCTCTCTCGCTTGCACTCACACGCGTTATGATATTACCAACCATGGTTGAAAAGACTTGACGATTCAACGCCATTATATACCGTGTGTCGGTTAAGAGACCGAGGTAATCAAGAAACTATTGAGCTAACGATACAGTTATGTTATTGCCACCTGATTAATCAGAAATTTGAGTTTTTCTACAATTAACCGAACAGTTCGCACCACATCTTCTATCTGAAAGGTTTGAGACTGAGCGCAATGCATTCCAGTTTCCAAGCCATCCATCACCTTTCCTCCACCAATGATTTTGATAACCAAAGCTTCTATACAGCATATTAATTGCCTTCTAATCGAGATTAGGAAAGTGATAAAATTCGAATTACTTAACTGTACACATATAATTAGCTTAATTCTTCATTTCAGTTTAATAAGTAATGTTGCACCTGTAATGCATATTCGAATTCTTCTCACAAGCAACGGCATGCATCAACACTGAAACAAGGACCACTCAGTCGGCAAGTTTGCCGAATTTGTGTATGAAAACCACGACCAATGATCACATATTTCTCGAGTAGTCTCCAGTAATATTTCTTGAGTAAAACAATGAAAAGATCATTGGAAAAGGAAAAGAAAAAAAAACAGCACTCAACACCTGTATTGTATCCGTAATCCACCAGAGTTTGCTCTCCTTCCCTCTTCAACGAGAGCTGCTCGAGCAGACATAATCCCACCAGGCACTAAAGAAGAATCGAAAGCAGAGCAATCGATCCAATCCTTGAGAAGCTCCTCTTGACCCCAGATATCAGGAATCCACACCCTCCCCGCCATCTCTATCCTGTGTCTCTTCAGTCTCTCACGTCCACAATCACCTTCGTCCAATATTGTCTCGGGATCACCTGGCTTCTCATGCATGTCATGGATGTTCATGGCGTCTTGGTGAAGACAACGCAAAACTGTTCCTTGACCTTTGGAGTGATGGGCATCAGAAGGTCCAAGAGTAGATGTGTCCCCATGATTATCATCTTCTGACCGACGAGCTTTGAGTGAAGCTTCAAAAGGCTTTAACTTGGTGGGATTTTCTTTTACAAGAGAGCAGGCGACGATGCTCTTTCTCTTCTCCATCTGACCACGGTTGGTTGGTTGCTTGCTTGCTTCTGTTTTTGGATGATGTACGGAGTGTATGTGTGAGAGTGGGAGGGAATAAAAAAAGAAGAGAGAACGGGTGGGAAGTCAGTTTACACGTCACCTCGTAAATGCTTCTTATGTATGGTAAGTGACAAGTCTACGTGTGACGTTTTAGGAATTGGGATTCCACATGTGTGGTCAAGTTGATGTTTTTTGTTAGTAACACAAAAAGCATCGGAAAAGGGATTTCCTGATTTGATTTTTTGGAGGATTGTGAGGCTGGTGTTTCAAAAGTTTTCTTTCTTCTTCTTCTCTCTTTTTTTTTGTTTCTTCCTTTTTTTTTTTCTACATATGATGGTATAGGAAAAGAGATTTTTAATAAATAAAATTATAACAAAATTTTAAATTTCAAGTAGGAGTTACCCACTGGATTGTGCGGCCGTTGGTATTGCCTGCCGCCTGGCTGTTTCGGTTTCTCCTCTAAATGTTTCCTTTTTTTTTCTTTTTTTTTTCTTTTAAAAGGTCAAGTTAGATAGATTCTTTCCGAGAAATAAAATTTTAGTCTTAAATTTTAAACGATTATATACATGAGGACGGGTCGAACCCACGACCTCACTTAAACCAAAAGAACCCCTTACCAACTCACGTGGTTCTAAATGCTTCATTTCAAACCACACATTTACACATCTTTTATTATTATTATTATTATTAATAAAAAGATTGGTTTGATTTTCACAATTTACAAAAACAGCCTCTATGAGCTTACTCTCCGAGATTTGTGCAATAAGGTTGAGTTTTGTGTTGTGTTAGTGGCAGGCTTAAATTGTAATGGAAGCAAGTTGGACTATATTAGGCCCTCCCGAGGTATGGTGGGCTCATGTTTCACGTGGATCTGTCTAATTGATAGACCCCGGACGAAATCGCAGTTCATCCTTTGTTTCTTCCGTTAATTACTCATTAGATTTTTTATATTTATGTTAATTGTGATGTTTTATTATTTCACTTTTTTGCACTATCAATTTCTTTATTATGAACAACATTCATTCCTTTGATACCAAACAGTTGGATTAAGATTCAAATTTATAATTTTCGTAAGTAATATTTTAAGATATGATATTATTTTTACATTCAATTAACCTATTTATAGAAGTTTCTCAATCATGTAACCTTTTTTATATGTTATAGTGAGCCTACAATTACCATTGTGAATGAATAATTGCAATACCATCCAAGCTCACTGTTCATTCTCGAGATACTGAAAGAAGAAAAGCTTTACAATCAATTTAAAAAAAAAAAAAACTTGGAAGAATGAAAAGAAACCAAATTATTGAAAAGCTGTAAAAAAGGATTATGGTAGAGGTAAGCATCGCCACTAATGCAAATTGAGTATAGCATCAGGATGAGATCTTCTGTTACTTTTAACCAATTCCTACTCTGTTCTATCCTATCTTATCTATACATTTAAATGGAATAAAAAGAAATGTATAAATGAGATGGAATGAAATAAAGTAAAAATTGATTAAAGAAAACAGAGAATCTATTTGCCAATACACCCAAAACCGAATCGACCATCTTAAATGGAAGTTCAGTTTAGTCATACCAAAACATAACGAAACTTGCTATTCAAAAGTTTTTAAATGGCATACAATCAAGTTCTGACTAAGAGGGCATGCAATGCTATCACAGATACGGGAAAGAATCTCTGTATTATCAAAAAATCAAAAAAGAAAAAAAAAAAAAAAGAGAAGAATTTCTTTCCATTGCTTGGACCTTGTATCATGTGACTTCAGTAACTTAATGAATTTCATTTGTCTGGCTGGCAATCCCAGAAGTTCTGCGATCACTCATGGAAGAAATCAGTCTCAAGGTGCCTCAATATCAACGAAAGATAACTATTTGCCGTCTCAAAACTGTACAAAGCTGATGTGTTATTTCTATGTAGACCATTTAGAGGTGCATGATCAAAACTTTTGAAACTATCGTAATTATGCGGGGACTGCCAACATATAATATATTTCATCTGGTCAGTAGTATACAACTGAATACCAATCTACATTTTATTAGACCATTGTATATCCTATTCAAGCATACACTCTTTTATCGTCTCATAATCTAAAATCACATGGGATACCACAAAGAAACTAACACCTACCGTTATATACCATAAAATCCTGAAAGAAGAGTCTTAGGCTTGATATGTGGGAGCATTTGTCAAAATTTATTCAAGCTCTTGGATATCGAGATCGACCTTTCTTCTTGAGGAACTCAGGGATCTCCACAGAACCACCTTCAGTGAAAGAGGTGGTAGGCCGTCGGTTTAATCCATAGGAGGTGTCCCCTGATGCTAATTGGTTTGCCTGCAATTTGACAACAACGCAAACGTTTACTTAGAATGATTGATGATTGTGATGGATCCACAACTAAATGTTTTTAGTGGCAATATATAAATAGATACAATGAGCATGGCTCATGTGCATGTGTGTGTGTGTGTGTGTGTATGCATTTAGAGAGACAGAGAGAAAGAGAGATGCAGGGTGGGGCCAGGGTGGATTGCGAACCTGCAGGGGCCTGCCTTCATTTTCTTCTTGGCGTTTGAAACCAGTGGCTATCAAAGTTATACTAACCTGGAGAAGAAATCATATCTTAAAATCCATAATGCCAATTCAAGTCAGACAAACCTGGCCGTCTAAGAATTTGCTTAATCAATGTGAAAATCTGAGATACTAGAACCTGGACTATGCTATTTGTTAACCAGACCACGCTTGTAATCCAAAGAGGTTTCAAAATTAGCCATCTCAAGATGCAAACATGTAATTGATAATTGATAAGTAATCTTTCTAGGTAAAAGAACATTAAAAGCCTAAGGCATCATCTCAACAGTGTTTGTGTTGGTATGTGGTATGTGTGAAAGGAAGGGAGAAAATGAGGAATCACATCCCCCATGATCTTGTGAAAAGGTGAACAACGCAAGCCATTTATATTTATATCTATGTTTAAGGAAAGTAGGCACAATTATACTGGCTTCTTATATCCATTAACAGGTCTAAAGCTGTAGCCTGCAGATATAAACATCATCATCATCACCCAATTTGAAATCCCGCAATGAAGCAGGGTCTGGGGAGGTCTGATAGTACGCAGCCTTACCTCTACATAGTAGAGAGGCTGTTTCCAATAGACCCACATGCAAATGAGACAATAATAAGAGTGATGCATGGTACAAAGGAAAAAGGCACAACTATAACAGTAAAATATTAAGTAGATAAAAATTACGCAAAATACAAAATAATAAGTTCCAAAAAGTAAAATATAAATAAATAAATAAAAATAAGGAAACAATATATAATATACCACTAAATTAAACAGAGATATATACCACTAAAGTATTAATAATACTATAATAATAAATAAAAGTAATACTAATAAGAGTACTATATGTAACTAAAAACATTCAGAAAATGAATAAAAAATAAAATAGCAAAAAAGTAGCAATACAACTAAGCGAAAAATCAATAAATAGCCAACGAATAATGGGGGCCGCAGTAAAATCAGTGAGAAAGCAACAGACACTAAAGACACCCGTTCTGGTCAAGAGCTCTTGCTAACGGATTTTGCGAGCAATAGGCAAAATGGGAGGACTACAGTAAAAACACGTTACGACTAAAACTAGAAGCTTGTCTTAACACGCGCTAGCCCGCGTAGGGCAGTAACGGGAGATAAACAAGCTCGAGGAGAAGTCCAATCTACTTTAAAAACACAGGTAGAGGGAGTGGGCGGCACATGTATCCTGCAGATATAAACAAGATCTCAAAATTTACAATATTGCAGTTAGAATAACCAACTTACTTGACCAGTGAGTGAGGGATCTATCACTGCTCCAAATATCAAGTTAGCAGTGGGATCTACAAGGTCATATATGACTTCAGCCGCAGTATTCACCTGCATGAATTAAACTATGAATAAGAAGAAATATGTGAGGAAAAAGAAAACTACACTAAGACCAGAAAAGTCCTCGTTTAAGTAGCTTTACAAAATCAAGATATGTATACAATCTAGCAGTTTCTTCTATAATTATCCATAACAAAATGTTATCAACATAATGTGCAATTATTTTTAGGTCAAGACAGAAGTTTTACTTTTTCTCCTTATTTCCTAGTTTACCTTTGCAAAGAATAGAAACATAGTTGGTAGGGCAGCATCAAGTAGGCCAAAATGCAACTAGGATTAAATCAAACATTTGCCTGCGAGGACAGCCCTATTTTTTCTTGATATATGTTTAGTGTACAACACAACCAATCAACAAATCGTGATCCTCTAAATAAAGCGAAAGAAGGCATTTTTAAAAAAAAGGCAATGAATCGAATAACTTGTATTTAATGACATAAGTTGATAGAACCAATACAAAAATAACTGGCATGAAGACAATTAAAACAATAGCTCAAGATATACACTTTCCTTCAAAGAAAGCAGCTTCTAGAAAGCATGTTTTGTATTACCTAATATGTGTCAGCTATCATACAAGGTCGAGGTATGAAAAGCTAGGTCTACAGTTGCTAAAGGTAGTAAGGTACCTCAAATAACGTCAGATCACTTCCACCAGTAATGTTCCATACAATTCCAGTTGCTCTCTCTATACCGATGTCTAATAAAGGTGACTGAATTGCATTTAACGCAGCGTCTCTTGCCCTTGTCTTCCCTGTAAATGCACAAGCACCAAAAAGTTCATTTCCCTGTAAATGATCACAAAGCAAACATGAACTACGGACTACAGTATTACAAAGGTTAATCTTCAGGCAATCAAAATATTGATACCCAATAATCTAAGAACAAGTGATTTGATACCAATATATGACAAGAACATGCTAAGATTTTTTAATTAGACTACTGAGGAAAATGTCATTTTTAACAGTGTGCGAAAGCATGTAAATGTGCTTATCCACATTAGATTTTATTTACAACACAATCTTGCAACCCTCTTAAGTATTTAGCCCAACACACTCTGTAATCTTGATTATATATTATTTTGATGCTTGAAGTAGAAAGACTGATATTAAGTTGAACGGAAATTGAATGTAATGATACACAACGGATATCATTTTAGCACCTATACATCTTGCTATAAACAGCTCAAAAATTACCAGTTGCAGTTCCAATCCCCATCAATGAAGATCCTGCATTTGCCATTATAGCTCGAACATCAGCAAAATCCACATTCACCAGTCCAGGAATCTGCAATCCACAAACCACGATGAAGTTCATGACCGATAATCTGCATAATATATCAGACCCCAAACAAACTTATTATCCGAATGTATAATTGATGAAGTGATATTGCCTATCAGCAGCACAAACCTTCTATAGTTTTAACATATATAAGTTTAGGAAATTCTTACATATTAAGGTTTTTTATGCTTCCCAGAAAGCCCTGTATCTTTCTGAAACGATATACACCATTTTACTAAGCTCATCAACAAAATTTTCAAGTAAAGATTATCATGGGCCAAAAGATGAACAAGAGTGGAGGTAAGAATTAAATGTTCATAAAATAAATTAAAGAACAGCAATTCATGCTGTCACAAAACTATCTAATATATTACATACTGTGATAATATCAGAGATGCCACGAACACCCTGTCTCAAAATGTCATCAGCCAGGTTAAATGCTTCTGTTACAGGTGTAGACTCAGAGACAGCAGTCAATAACTTGTCATTTGGTATGACAATAAGTGTGTCAACGTTATCTCTTAAAGATGCAATTCCTTCTTGGGCCTGAACAGCCCTCCTGCGACCCTCGAAAGAAAAAGGGGTTGTGACAATACCAACAGTCAGTATGCCCATTGACTTTGCGACACCTGCAATTACAGGAGCCCCACCAGTGCCAGTTCCTCCTCCCATTCCAGCCTGCAAATGGAAGTCTTTAAAATAGCACTATCACAACTTATAGCTACTTACAAGCAACAAAAAGAAAGGATGAGAAACAAAAGAAATCAAGGATTGTTATAGAGAGAAACATCATATATTAACAGCATAGGAAAAAAGTAAGTTACAACCCTACGCCATTTTGTTTAAATAAGTACAAGTCCTCATGCTTTTTATCAGCAAGACGTGATATTGGTATTCCCATAATTAAAAAGAAGTTGGAGCTTAAATGAAAATGACACTACTGAATTCCAAGGCTAATAAAGATGATCCCTCTAAAAGACTTAACATAATCAATCCATCTCATTTTGATTGACAACCATTCAAAGATAAAAGAAACTTGTGAATAGCATATAAAACATAGATTACATGTTTTTAGGTTCAAATTCTACTTCATATAGTTTAAAAATGGATGACACATAAAATCATTGCTGGAAAATTATGAAATAAACGGAAATTTAAAACTTACAGTCACAAAGACCATGTCAGCACCGTAAAGTGCCTCTTCTATTGCAGTTCTGCTCTCTTTGGCAGCATTCATACCAATCTCAGGGTTACCACCAGCTCCTAGACCTCTTGTTAACTCCTGACCAATTTGCAAACGATTTTCTGGAAAAACTGGAGACAGCTTCATGGCTTGGATATCTGTATTGACAATCCAAAACTCCACACCCTTCATTGAACTCTCAATCATGCGGTTGACTGCATTAGACCCACCACCTCCAACACCAATAACTTTGATCTTAGCCTCATTGTAATTAGTCGGATTAGATTCATCCATCAGACTGTCAGAGACATTTCCACTCGAAGTGTCCTTCCTTGGGGGGTTCACTGTGTTGTTGCCCTCACCTCTAAGCATCGATATTTCAGGATGAAGATTTAAAAAAGGGTCCTTGTTCTGATATGGGCTAACACTGTGGGAATTCGCTGAACACTTGTGCACAGAAAAGCTCGACTTTTGGTTGGCACCCAGAAACCTGTTCCTATCTTCACAAATCTTAAGAGAACTAACTCTTCCCAAGTAGTTCTCCAGTGACACTTTTCCTCCCAAGACAGTCAACATCCCCATGGGGTTCCTAGTCTCAGAAGGAATGCAATACGGCGACGCACAAGCTGCCATCTTGGAAAATGGCCACCTTACTCACAACAACTGACTTATATGCAGCAAAAATACGAGGAAATTGTCTCCTAATAAGTGTTCAACGTAAACAAAGAGCGGAACAGAAAACATTAGCAAGTAGTATACATGTAGGAACAAAAAGACCCATTATTTCTCCCAAGCGTAGAAATAAAGACAAAGAGAGAAATGAGCGATCTCGCACGAAATTAACCGAAGCGCACCCAAGTAGGCCAGAAACAAATTAGACATTGAGACTTGAAAAGCGTAGAAATGCCACGTTAAATAAGAAAGTAAGTTGGCAAAAGAAACGCGAAATTGAAATGAAATCAAACACTCAAAAGGTCTACCCAAAAGATTTAGAAGAATAGCAACTACAACTCCAATCAAATCATGAAACTGCTTCACCAAAACAGAGAGAGAGAGAGAGAGCACCTGAGCGAAAATGGAGCGTAGCAAGAGCTAATGCAGCAGCTAAAGTCCAAACGGAGGTTGCTCCGAGTCTCAGGTTTTTTGTTGGGAGTCTTTTATTTTTCGTTTCTTTTCTTTCCAATTAATCGATGAGTTGTTTATTTCTTTTTAAAATTTATTTTTGACGGGAAAATCTTGTGAAAATAAAATTTAAAAGGCTTGGAAAGTAGAGTGAGAAGAACCTTATTGGGCCTAAATGCGCATAACCATGGATGTCTATGGTACGTAGAGTTTCCACCCTTAATTTCTTTCTCTTTATTCAATAAAAATTAAAAATAGTTTCTTTCTAGAAAAATAAAGAGTTTCAATAAAAAATAAGAATTTTATTAATTTTGCATTAGTACTAGTAATCATCATCTTGTATTGCGTAAACAATAAAAATTCTGTTACTAGTCTCAAGATTAGTTAAGAGGCTACCAAGCTTAAGATTAAACTAAACCTGATTTTCAAAAGATAATTTTAAAAACATAACACTAATAAAAGCTTACATGAGTTATAGCATACTTTTTGAAAACAAGGAAAAAAGAGTAGATGGGGAGAAACAATCTAGGCCTTCCTTTTTCATCAATTCTGATATTCTCTGAGTTGCTTGTCCTCTGCTCATCTTCGACTCAGCTTCCAGAAGAGAAGCTGAAGAATCTAGGAGAAGAAGACTCCAGCAAGCAAAATTCTCAAGTTGAAAATAGAGCAACGCAAGAGGATGAAGACCTAGGAATTTGATTTTTGGACCATTTGGTATCTTTGTTATTGTCATTTGCTACTTGTTTTGATTTGGATATGCAACAACTTCTTGGTGAAGTCATGGGAAACATTTTGTCTCAACTAAAGAGATGGAGTGATTGCATCTACTACTTGCAAGAAATGGCGTGAAGCTTGGCATAATCTGATAGATTTTTAGGACTTATCTTAAAAAATAAACTTGGAAAGAAAGACAGTAAAGAAAAAGAGAGACTTAGGAATTCAGAGAGAGATTTGGAAATAATCGGATATAATTTTTATTGATAATTTTGGGTTGGACTACAATCCTGTTTTGTAACACCCCACTTTCATAAGACTCGAACTCGACATCAATGGGTGATATTCGGGTCCGTGCCCCACGAGGGTTATAACATCCCGATTCCATCCAAAGGGGTTAGAACCCTACAAATTTGGTATATGTAAGATTAATCGAAGAAATTGGGACAACACATCTCATGCTCATGCACTACATAAGGTGTACATGCACATAAATAGTGGATCTTTGCACATAACAATAATTATACATGCATTCATTGATATTCCGGGTATAATTGGTAATAAATGTGATTGTTTTGAGATTTATGGGTTATTGGTATTGAAAAATTGATTTGGAAAGTGAAATTTGTTGTTTTAGAATTTTGAAAATTTTAGGAATTTTTCTGAAAAATTTAGGAGAAAATTTTCGGACCGGGAAAGTTTTCAAGTGGCAGACCAATTGCTAAATGGTAGTAGAATTTATTGTCAAATAGCATTGGAATTTGGATACATGACTTTAGGAATTATTTACAAGTGTCATTGAAAATTGGGAGACAATTGGATTAGAAATTGGAGACAAAAGAGACTAGGTAATTTAGTGGCCAAATGGAGCAATAAGAGAAAGACATGTGGCAAGTGACATGTGTCACTTGCCACACCACTTGTTCATAAAGTGAAAGACCATAGTTTGGTCTTCCACTCTCCAACGACACATGCTCCATCTTCTTCTTTCTTTATTTTCTCCATTCTTCTTCTTCATTCACGTTGCTCTCTTCTCCAAGCCATAAGGTTGAACTTTTCTCCCCTCCATCCCTAGCCACTTAAATACTTTGCTATCCTCTTCTTGTTACTAAAGGAAACCAACCTATTCCACCTTAAAAAGGCGAAGATCGTGCATGTGGAGGAGCTAGGGTTTGGTGGTGTTCTTGGAGAGTTCAATGATGAGGTGGCTTAACCAAGTAAGTTTCCTTTCAAATGTTAT